>JAFVLL020031730.1:0-16090 GCA_021397915.2 Tor tambroides
TTTATCTGTGATTTAAGAATGGAACAAAGTATGAGAAGAAACACACCGTAGACAATCACAGTAGCCGAGGAGCTCTTTCGTCGAGCCACAATGTTCTTGGCCACGCAGGTGTAGTTGCCTGTGTCGGCCAGGCGGGCTTGTTTGATGATGAGATTATGGTCCACGGTGATGAAGAAATTGGGGTCAGTCTTGGGGTCGATCAGCTCCTCGTTTCTCTGCCACTCCACCTAGAGATATACACAAGAGAAAACATTTCACAGCTTCAATCTGGCTCAAACGAATGGAAAACACTCTGTATGCTCCCGAATCCAGCGGCCATTCTGGGCAGCTCCCAAAGACCCTGCCTGGGCTGAAGATGTTAAATTTTGGCAGGCACTGCATGGCAGCACGGGGCAGTAGAAAAGTGGATTAGCATTTTTCTGTCTTTCTTTCTTTTCTTTTTTTTGTACACTAAAAAAATTAGGAAATCAGAACATTTCTTTAGCACTTTGAAATAAGAAATAGAAGTAAAAGCAGGAATTGGGATTACGATAATACTTTGGTAATAAAGAATAAATATTTGTGATTTCATTTTTACTTATCGTGGTATAATGTTGATTATCACAGAAAGTAAAATTTATATATAATCATATAGTTTCACTTTTCTGCTTTTAAACTTGGCAACATTCATTGCAAGAATTAGCTTCTATTGTAACTATGATTTCTAAAAATTAATAATAATAATCTGATGAATTAGTCAAAATTATTTATCATAGTAATTATAATTATGCCAAAAATGCTGAAATTGTATGAAACCAGGAACGTTCTTTTGAAATTGACTGAAAAAATAATGAATGAAGTCAAACATACAGTATCAGTCACGTTGGTAGTGAAATTGGAGTTGAACATTTAATATGACAACATAGCACAAATACGTCGCTGCTGTTAGGTTTGGAAGTCTGGATGGCCATTTTGAGCTGGAACAGCTGGTCACAGGCTGGTCTAGTCCTGCACCAGTGCAAAAATACATGTATTATTAATGGGACTCCCAGACCTGCCAAATCACATTGTGTGGTTCCTCATCCAATCCAGCTCATGGAACAGACGGAATATGGTGAAAGACATCAGGTCTCTGGCTCGTTGGTATATTTGTGCAAGTACATTAACGAAAGGGATAATTAGCAGAGCTGCTGGATATTAAAATGTTTACTTCTTGCTCTCACCTCTGCAGGAGGAACACCTTCAGGAGGATGACAGCGCAGAAGGACTTCCTGATCCAGTGCCACTTCCTTACCCAGCGGTTCCTCCTCAAAGTTCTTCCTCAGATCTGCAGAGCAAAATCATTCTATTTATTAGTTATTAGGTGCATTTGGAACATATATGTTCAAACTTACAAGCACAACTGTAACTAAAACATATAAACTTCCCGATGTGCATAATAAACTAAAGATAATGCAATGGTTGCGTATGCCACGCAATATGCAAAAAAGCACAGAATATGTAGTGCACAGTATATTTAATATTAAATATGTTTAATAATTAGTGTAACATTAAAATGGTTAGTATCCTCAGAGAAGTGGTATGGTGAGTATGTGTTCTGACATGCTGTGCATATGTGTGCATGATATGATGCATTATGCACAACTGCAACTAACTCTGGAATGAGCCATATTCAGTTAGTTAAAATGTATGAGACTGAAACTGCATGATAAATGCATGAACCTGGTTATTGTGCATTTAAAACAAATTCATTTTATTAATACTACTACTACAGAAATCTTCTGTTTTATTTTTGAATCACTGACAAATTTGCATCAGGTTTATTAGTTTATGTTAAAACTGTGTAATCTAAATGTACATACATTTTATTTTCAATTCAAATACATGTCTTAAATTCAGGCCTTTGTGTGTGTAGATTTTATATAGACACAGATTTTCACTTTGTTGCCTTTAGTTTTAAAATTACTGTCAGTGTGAAGAGGGCATTAATCAAAATTCTAGGGGAAACCACTGAGATGTTAAACGGATTGCATGTTTCTCTTTTTTCCCTATGGGCTCTGAAGCCAAAATATCGATTAAAATCCTCCAGTAGTCATAAAGTGGATCAGAATGTGTACATGTATCACCAAGAAGGTAAACTGCCAAGCCATTTAATCTAACATTATCTGTGTCATATTTAGCAATGTGTTTTTTGGGGTTCAGAGCTCCTCCATATATAACTCAGGGCTTTGTTTGCACCGTGTACATTTACCAGGAGCCGTGAGCGGCCTTTCTCTCTTGGAAGGATCCATATCACAGACCCGAGCGCTTATTAGACCCTGCTTGGTTGCTTCAGAGAATGGTTGTCTGCAGCCCCCAGGCAAAGCATCAACAAAGAGGAATTGCATTATCTTCCTCCACTACTCGATACCGCACCGAGGCTGTGGTATCCGCACGACCACCCACTCTACCTAAAACCCCTGGGACAAGTGTTGATGCAAGTCGAATTGTATTTGCTCGTCAAAATTGCATTACTCTTGATGGAGGGCTCTCTTGCCCTCCTGACTACGGATGGCACAATTTCAAAACAATATTTGCATAAACGTTTATAGCTGTTATGACACGAAAAAGCTTTGGGAAGAAGGTGTCCATTGAGACAGCGGACTTGTCTTCGGTTCAGATGCTGGGGAATAAAATCTCTCTCAATAACGACGGCACTGCCAGTCATTTCGTTTCCTCAAAACAGATGTCATGCCTGTCTTCACCAATCAGGCTTTGGCAAACATTAAGAGGTGAAGAGGGGTCTTTGACATTCGATTTAATTAAATAGGATTTAATGGGAATAGGAGAGGCACAAAGGATTAGATGGCCATCAAGTCCTGAGATGACATTCTCATGACTTTGAGAGGAAAACTCTCAAAGGAAAGAGGTTTGATCAAGAAATATTTCACCCTAGTGCAATTACAATGAATGTGGACTAAGGCTTTCAAGCTCCAAAAAAGACTGCAGCACCATATAAATGACACAAAAGTGGTCCATATGACTCATGCGCTATATTGAAAGTGCTCAGAAGTTGTACGGCACTTTTTTGTGGAGGAACAGACTGAAAGTTATGTAGCACCAAACCGTTTGAACCACTTTTATAGTAACTTTTCAGAGCCCCTGGTCGCTGTAATCATTCTTGGGTGATCCGGGGTTTTTTTTTTCTTCTAAGGGAAGCATTTCTTTAAAAGTCCTTCTCATTACCAAAAGTGAATCGGAGGTGAATCTAGATAAATATCCATTTAGAATATTTATAACCACCATACTGAGACAAATCCCAGATCCAATTTAATCACACGATGCTTTAATCATTGTTTTAGACAAAATATACTCTGTATACATATGACTGTATTGTATCTTCTTTTAGACGCTACTTTAAAGTAAGGATGTCTTCTCCTCTGTTTTGTGCTGACGTTTGTTCTGAGTGAGGCGGTGCGGTGGTGCGGTTTCCTGGTGTTTAATCACACAGAGATATCAAAACCACCAGACCTCTTGAGGCAATTACAAAGTGTTACATTGCAGATTAGCAGATTTCCTTGCCACAGGCTCTTCCTGATCAAACTTCCCAATCAAACATTAAATAAGTCATATAAAACCAACTGAATCAATCAGCCTTGGGGAAAAATGGAACATAAGTGGTTAGATTGATTGGCTAAATGGAATTCCAAAATAACTTTTAATAGAAAGTATATCGTTAGCAAAACACTCTGTGGTGGAGTGATAAAAAAAAGCAAATGCTACTGTGATGTAGAGCACTTTAAAGACATTAGGGACAAATTAATTTGGTTAGTCATGCTTTTTACCTAAACACACTGTTTACACTATTTGAGTATAAAGGTATTCAAATAAATGGAGTTAACGTCTATGAGAGAAAACACCTGTTAAGTATTGTGTTTTCCACTCACAGCACCCATAGAGCTCAGCTATTAATGTTATTTGTCCTTTCAGGGTCTGTATTTTTTAGTGGAAGATGGAAATTTGCTTTAAGCCGTGATTCTCAATTGTTTTGCTTTGGGACAGAGATTTTACATTGGGATGAAATGATGTTCATACCAACATTTTATTTAATTCAGTATACAAAATAACTAACTAAATAAAAATACTGAAATTAATTATTAGTATTTTATATTAAGTCAGTGACTGATGGCACAAAACACATTTATCCATCTAAACCCATATATAATGTAGACTGGTTTCTTGTATTGTGAAGTTTCTTTGAATGCACAAAATTTAATTTCAGTAATAACAAGAAAAAATACTGCAAATGTTTACTTCCAGTTTTGTTGATAATCACTCAGTATGTTTTTTTTTTTATTTATTTAAGACATTAATACATTTATAGAGCAAGGATGCATTAAATTGTAGTAAAGACTTTTATATAGTCACAAAAAAATAAATTTTAAATAAATTCTATTCTTTCATCAAAGAAACCTGAAAAAAAAATATCATGGTTTTTACAAAAATCATAACTGTTTTCAACATTGATAATAATAACAATGTTTCAGCAAATCAGCATATTAGAATGATTTCTGAATAATCATGTGACATTGAAGACTGGAGTAATGATGCTGAAAATTCAACTTTGCCATCACAGGAATAAATTGTGACCCTGGACCACAAAACCAGTCTTAAGTGTCAATTTTTTGAAATTGGGATTTCTACATCATCTGAAAGCTGAATAAATAAGCTTTCCATTGATGTATGGTTTGTTAGGATAGGACAATATTTGACCGAGATACAACTATTTGAATATCTGGAATCTGAGGGTGCAAAAAAATCAAAATATTGAGAAAATCGCCTTTAAAGTTGTTCAAATTAAGTTCTTAGCAATGCATATTACTTAACTTCATTTTTGATTTGATATATTTGCGGTAAGAAATTTACTAAATATCATCAATGAAACAAGATCTTTACTTAATGTGCTAATGATTTTTGGCATAAAAGAAAAATCGATAATTCTGACCCATGCAATGTATTTTTGGCTATTGCTACAAATATACCCCAGCGATTTAAGACTGGTTTTGTGGTCCAGAGTCACAATTATAAAATAAAACAGAATAAAATAAAATAAAATAAATGAACAGTTATTCTAAATGCTAATATTATTTCACAATATTACTGTATTTTTCCCAAATAAAAAAATAAAATAAAAATATTACCATCTCTCTCTGGAATATAAATATTTCTTTATTTTGGAACTGTATCTTTATTATATTTTTATTATATCCGCATTATGCTACATGATTAGCTGCAATTTATTATTTGCATTTAGCTTTTGCATTTATTTTTTTCCCCCTCCAATCCAGATCAGCACAGACCTGTGACCATTTTGGGGAAGCCTCCCTACCAGTTAAGAACCACTGTGCTCACATTTATCACACCATCACAGATTATAAGACGGTATTCGGTCAAAATGTTTGTGTTCTAAGATAGCAGAGCTGAACTCACAGGCGATCCGCACATATGCCTTTTGGCTCTTCTGGGTTCCTGTAGTGCTCCAGGCCACACACTGACACCAGTAATCCTCCAGACCGAAGATCTTCTCCACCTGCTGTCTGGAGATGTCAATCTTCACCTGCATCACCGGCAGTCCTGGGACCAAACCAGACAAAGCAAACATGTTCAGCTCAGCACCATTGACAGAGACAGAGAGAGGCATTCAGAAACAGTCCTTCAACTGAAGCAAACTGAGGCCAGGCCCTTGTAAAAACTGTTTATTTGCGTCAAACTTGCGGTTAATGTGTGGCAAATTAGTTGGCAGAAATTAGCAGCTCTTTACTGGCAGTGATGCATCAAAACTTTGGCAACAATGCAAAATTGATCACAGCTGTCAGACTTTTCACAGACGTGGCGAACTGTCCACTGTTTTCAAAGGTTTTTTGCAGGTTCACCATGTCCAGTGAAGAGCTGCCAACCATTTGCGATGAGGGGAAACAAATGAACAAACTAAGTTTTGTGCAGATAAACATTTTTGTTGTTTGGCTAATTCATGGAATACTGACAGATGATTGAACGCTGTCACAATCATGGTTAGCTAAATGCAGGAAGTGTATGACATACGAAGCCACCTCGAAATAGAAAATCCCAAACTCTAATATGCTTTCTGGGATGAATTAAAAAAATAAACAGATATTAATATTTATGTGAGCTTCCAGTGGGAGATATTTTTCTTGGTTAATCAATCTGTGCGTTTCCATTCAGACATGAGTGGCTAGGATTATCCCATCAAAGCTCAGAGGTCTTTTCTGAAAATAAAAATTAAAAGAGGACAAGAAAAAAAAAGAGGAATGAAGTGATAATTTGTCAGCTGCAGCAGGGTGAATAATGTCTATAACAACTGGTGTGAAGTCATCCAACAAAATGATTCATTTTCAGCTGACAATTACAAATGAACATCATCAGAGTTAACCAACACCAACAACACAAACTGTGTAATGCATAATAAAGCTCTCTTTGAGGATGAAGGGAGGGGGTTAGACAAAGATCATTTTTCTTTTCATTATCTCTGGACCATCTCCTCAACCCCTAAGCCTCTCTGATATTTTCTTCCATAGCTATCGCTCATCTCAACACAAAAGTGTGACCTTGAAGATGTCCACATCCCCCTCAACAACCACCTTTCTCCTAATTTCTCCCATAATCTCTCTCCCTCCAACCTTGATTATCTCTCCATCCAACCTTGCTCATCCCTTTTTATCCCTTTCTCTCATTTGGCTGGTGGGCCCTATGAAATCAGTTGTATTTTTTTCCCAAATTCCCTTTCATGTTTTTCCAAATTCCATTTATTTATTTTTTTTTCGTTTTAAAAAACGATTTCTGGATTCATTTTTTCCCATTTTTAATTTTTTTAGACTCTGATTTAAATTAAAGTTTATTAATTAAAAAGCATGTCTAATAAATTGAAATCACAAAACTTACACAATTTAACAGCAATCTATTAAAAGTTTAACAAACATTACATTTTTAAGCCCCAATGAAATATTTTTTTCTCACATTTAGTTTTATTTTTTTACCAAATTCTGTTTTCCATTAATTTTATGGATTTCATTTTAATGGTTTTATTAAACGGTAATAATCAAAAGCATCACGTGTTGTGTATTTACATTTTTCTGGTAAATAAATACAGGTAAATAATTTTCTGGTAAATATTCCAGAAAAAATTATTTATTTCTGGTAAACAAATAAAAAAAAATGTTTCAGTAATAATTTTATTATAATTATAATTATATGATCATTACAATAAGTAATGTATTTCTGTCACAGTTTCTTCAAGTTAAACTGAACTTTTATTTTGACAGGTTGTTGTGAAAACCTTTAAGTTAATTCTGTTTATATACAACAATAGTTTTTTGTTTTTTTTTTTCCTCAAAGAAACGATTAAATGTTCATGAAGTGACTCTCAGAGTTATAGATATAGTATTCATGTATTCATGTACTCATATATATTTTTGGCATCACGTTGATATTGAAAACTTATTGACTGATTGCTTCATCAAAAATGCTTGTGCATCCTAATTGTATTCAAATGCTTAAACAGATTTCTGGGCATTTCAAATCTTTGCCAGTGTACCTCATTTGATGTACATTTGATGTACAATGTACATTTGCAATTTTTTGACTTGATGTTTGTGCATGAAATGAACATTAAAAATCATTTTGGGGTACCACTGAAATGTTTCAATAGATTTTAGTGCATCATGTGTGCCTTCAAATGCTCAAACAGATTTCTACTCATTTCAAATGTTTTCTGTGCATCATAGTTGTGTTTGAACTCATAATTTGATTTCTTTGTGTATAATTAAACATTTAAATAAATTTAGCGTATCATAGATATGTTCTGACACTGAAATTGCTTTTGGGGCATCAGACAAATGTTCAAAGCAATTTTTTTTTTAAATGTTCGAATTGATTTCTGTACATTATAGGTGAGGTCAAATGTGTACATCTATTTTCGTCCATATCTGGACATTCAAAAATGTTTCACATGATCTTTGGTAGTGCATTATAGGTACATTTAAAAACATTCAAATCAATGCTTGGGTACAATTAAATGTTTGAATAGATTCTTGGGCATCATTCCAACATTATAATTGATTTTTTGGGCATCATTTGAATGCATTAAATAAATTTTTTAGAGCATCAGAGCTGCATTCAAATGGATTTTTGGACATCATTTCAATGTTCAAATTGATTTTTATTTTTTATTTTTTTGCATCAATGAAATATCCCCCCCCCCCCCATGATGCAAAAATATGCTGTCTAGGTAGACCGTACACTAGGTTCTGAACTCATACTGCACTGCATGAGCAGTCAAGCATTTAATGTCAACGCGTCATAATAAGCACAAAACCGCATTCTGCAATTAGCTGTGGTGTGGTCAGACGCTCCGGCAATGTGACAGAAATACATCATCTCAAATCCTGCTGGTCATTTGAGTTCTTGCTCCAACCTGTCTGTCACAAATCAATGTACATCACATCCATCACCACTTGGCAGAGAGTCTCTGGGAGGAAAGAAATAGGGCAGCACAGAGAGCTTGTGTCTCACTATCTTGGCAGACATTAGGAGCACATGCAATTACTGTTAGATTTAAACCACCCTCCAGTGTTACTCAGGGCGTCAACATCAAAATGGACCTCTCAGACAATCTCGCTCTCCTCTGACACAACGTCTGGACTTTAATCCTTGCTGATGGCTCGAAACACTTTTGCAACGGGTCAGAAATATGAGATTCAATGCACAAATCTCTAATCCAGACAAAAATAAGTACACTGAAAATAACACACTCTCAATTAATTGCTCCGTTCGCATTGCATTTAATTCAGATTGCGTAACCAATTCAATATGAGCGGAAATAGTTATGATATTAGACCACTAAAAGGGGTGATTTTTTTCAGAGAATGTAATTAGCATTCGCATTAAATCATAAAATACAAGTAAGGGAAACAGGCGTAGTCCTGAAATAGTCAGAAGAAAAGCTATCTTAAACACTGATTGTTTTATTAATTGCTTTTTGTTTCTTTTAGCAGCAATTACCCGGATTTCTTACCTCATACTCCCTCTGTGCTTCACGACGAACTGCTGAGGCCGCCACATTTGGTTTTGTTCACTTTTATGAATATGCCACTCAGGCGTGAAAATTCACTTTTCCTGCATGACAGATTTAGCTGCATGATAGGCCAGGATAATACTGTAATGCAGATTTGTATAATGAGTAATTAACCGAGTATGAAGTCTTTGACTAGGAACACCATTAAAACCTTCACCCCTGAGCCCTTGAGCGAGGTCGCTGTGGCAACCCTCCCTTTGGGGTCTGAGAGGTCACACGGTTAAAGAATAATTGACTCTAGACCGAGTGTCACACGCGAACACCCGCTTCCAATACTGTGTGAAACAGACACTGTCCACAGACAGAGGAAATTATTCCAAAATGAAGACACATTTATTAGACCCTCAAAGAAAAAAGGCCCTGTGGAGAAAGGATCGTAATTCTGAGTTATTGCTCTATGCTTTTGTCGTGTTGTGCGTCTGCATACTCAATACATGCGGCACACCTTCAAAATTAATTGTTAAAAATTCATAACCCGTCCCATTTTTCTACATTGACATCTAACAAATTATTAAATACAGACGTAAAAATTCAGAAAAAGAATAATAATGATGCTGCTTTCCATTCTGGGGTGAGCTGAACTGAGTGCATTTTTCATAGCAGACCACAAGGTCAGCCAGTTCCCAGGCATTTCCCAGAATTCAATGCATGCATCATAAGGAATACAGAGAATGAAAAAAAACAAAAACAAAAAAAACACAGAAATACTTTTTTCCCCGTTTTTTCTTTTTCATTTTAAACTTACAGATACAGTGTTTTAAAAATGCAACACTCTGAGAGATGCTGCAAAAAATAGTGAGTACTAGTACTCTGTACTCCTAGCTTCTGTTAATGCAAAAATTACTAAATAAAATGAAATAAGGGAGCTAAAAAAGTTATACATTTCCCAACACTTAGGCCTATTGAAATTTACTATAATTATTGCATAGTAACCATTCTTTATAGGGATCAGTTCACATACCCCCACCCCCCACCAAAAAAAAAAAAAAAAAAATGTTGTTCCAAACAAGAAAAGACCAAACTAAATAGTTTCTAGACAAAATGACACTTCTCAAAATATCTTTTTGAGGTTTGGAACAACACGAGAGCGAGTAAATCATTACAGAATTTATCATTATTTCAGTCTTAAACTATCCTTTCAACTGTGATATTTGTAAAAAGCCCAGAGTCTCACAGGAAAAACCATGGATGAGATGTTTCCTCCAGGGAACAAGCAGGGTCCTGGTCGGATTCGACGGTGCATTTACAGTAGAATCCAGGGATATGATAACATCCCGTTCCGAAACACTACACCATAACTTTATCTCAGTCCCAGCGTGACTTTGCAGTGACTGCTCTACATATTATTGCAGCGGCGAACATCTGTTCCTTGTGTCTGCACCAACAGCTCCCAAAAGGAGCGGCAAACGCTGCTAGAAGAGTGACTATGTGACAAAGAGATGCATTATTCAAGTATGTTATCCTTCCAAATGTGTGAGTAACAGTTCTCATTACTGCTATAAAGGACTTTTATTGTGAGGAGGATGAGGCTGCTAAATCAAACAGCATGTGTGTGTCTAGAAATACAGACAAGACTCACGGACCCGCATTGACATCGCTGCTCTTATTCTCTTGTGAGTCGATACGGAGGCTTGACTGGCGCAGAGACTTTTTTTTTTCACTCACTCTTGTTTTTGCTGCCGGTGACCTCAATTCCACGGGGGTCATTTGCTTATCAAAGGCGCAGCCCAAAACTGGCAGGTTGGAGTAAGTTTTCATTGTGACCGAGGAAATTCAATTAGGCCGCATCTAGAGTGTGAGAAGCTAAGATTCATCAATGGGAGCTGGGATTAAGGGGGAACTGACTTACACTAGAACGACACACAACTAGCAGTCAGAAGGTCAGCGTGTGGACTTTCTATTTTTCTATTGGCTTGGAATATAGTGTCACTTCTCCGATGTGCTGAATCTTACAGATAATTGCTTCCATCACCTGTATGGACACACTGGTGGCAATAATGATGTTTATCATTAGTGTTGAATTAGAGAGGTAAATACGCATTTAAAACACATTAGTGTTTTGAACTGTGTTGAATAGTGTAATGTTTACCATGTCGTCTGACAAACATATCACTCTCTTTCAATGCATTACGCTCTTTTCATTACCCGTTATCGCTTCTGGACGTCTGAGCCCTGAAACAGCGGCCAAAGCTAGAGAGGTAAACAAACAAATGAGTAATCAGAGCAATTCGAAAAATGTCATTAAAACACTGACAGAATTCAGAGCTGTGCGCCGACACATCGAGCCATGATGCTCATGAGGTCAACATGAGTTCATATCTGCCTGTTCTGTCTTCTGCACTCTTCTCTCCTTCGTTCTTATTCCAAAAGTAATTAAACAAATTAAGCTAGATTACATTAATATAAATATTAAATAAAATAAAAACAATACAAATAATGAAACAATAAATAAAACAATTAATTACTTAATAAACATGCTTAAGTGTGAATCTGACCAAAAATAAATAAAATAAATAGATAGATTAAATAGATGTATAAAATTTTTAAATTAATAAAAATTCAGAAACAATAAAATGTGATATTACAGTAAAAATATTAATAGAGAAAATAAAACGTAAATAAATGAATAAATAGATATAGGCATACAATAATACAATTATTGAAAAAATAAAATAAAATAAAGATAAAAAATAAATAAATATAAAACAAACATATAAAAAGTAATTAAATTATATAGATGATCAAATAAAATAAAAAAATATCTTATTCCAAAAGTAATTAAATAAAATAAAAGAAGAATGCAAATAATGAAACAATAAATAAGTAAATGCACATGCTTAAGTTCAAATCTGACCAACAATAAATAATAAAATAAATAGATAGATGGATTAAATAAATATATAAAATTATAAAAATTAATACAATTGTGAAACAATAAAATATAATTTTATAGCAAAAATATTAATAGAGAAAATAAAAAGTAAATAAATAAATTGATATATGCATACG
Organism: Tor tambroides; assembly: GCA_021397915.2. Lineage (NCBI taxonomy): Eukaryota > Metazoa > Chordata > Actinopteri > Cypriniformes > Cyprinidae > Tor > Tor tambroides. Next base: position 12,119 of record JAFVLL020031730.1, read on the forward strand.
TTAATACTACTGTTAAAATTTAACAAAAAAATATTAAACAAAACAAACATACAAAAAGTAAAAAAAAAATAAAAAAAAAATACAATAAAATAAAATAACCTAAACCCACTTCAAGTAAATCTATGGGATTTTTTAATTAGAAAAAAGAAAGAAATGAAGCAAAAAAACTCCAAATGTTTTTTTTTTTTGACATAGAGGTATACTTCAGAGCATAAATGGTGCATAGAGGTAGGGATTTGAACACACTTCGTGGGTAGCACACACCACTAATAATAAAAAGTCCCAAATAATGCCGCACACAGACAAAGCATCAAAACTAGAATCCATTCCACCCGCAAAACAACCTTTCAAACTCTAAGTAGCACATTTAAAAAAAAAAGCCATTGTCCTCAGGCGCTCTGAAGCTGGATGTGTGGTCCATGTGGACCAACAGGCAGGATGACTCAGTGAACGGCTGTCTCTTTTCCTGCACTAATAAGATACTGTAATCCTCGGCTCACTCCAGTGAGCAGCAGTCTATGAAGAAGAGAAAAGACAGACGGACTGTTTCAAGGGCCACATTAAATCCATCAGCCACGGAGGGGCCCAAGCGGGCACATCCAGGAACCCCCAACCAGTGCACTTTTTGGGTCAAGGCTTGGCTCAAGGATTTTAGTTATTACAGGAATATTTTTTGCTAGTTCTAATTTGATTGTGAATGCGACGTTCAAGGCCCCTGCTCGCACTCGCCGTTCTATTATGGATTATTTAAGGCTGGTGACCCAGCATGTGGCTGCGGCACCAATCAATCCAGTCTAGTTCAAGCTAATGCCAGCTCAAGGTGAAACGACTCGCAGGTAGGTTAGAAAAACAACTGACGCGCATGCTAACGTGTCAATCTGCGGCATAAAAAAGGGAAAATACACTGATATTCAAGTCTACAGAGTCCTGAAATGGACTGAGACACGGAAAAGCAAGCTAGAGTGATTACAAGCGCCATGAAAGACAACACTATGATTTTATGTCGACTTTTATGTGACTGATATTAAATTAAATCCTAACTGTCTGTAACCTGATAAAGCCCTTGCTACAGTGAAACACGAGTTTATCTGGTAGACTATTTCACAACAGAACATGAAAACACACCTGAGTTTCCTTTATGTACTGTAAGACTCCTTTGTTTTGTAAGATTATTTCAACAGGCAGCTAGTGAAGGTTACTCAAGGTGTAATTTGTCATTCGTCTGCTGATTGATTTTTTTTATCTTATGGCATCAACACCCCGATCTGCGCGTAGCACCATATTGGCATGTCACTGTTGATTGCGGTTATTTATTGGATGTTTGACGCTAAATTGCCTCTGGAGAGAGTCTGTTTGATGTGATGTAAGATCAGCATGCGATGATCATGTACTGCAGCAGAAGGGGGCTCCGTTTTAACACTCGTAGCATCTTCAGTGAAGAGCAGACAGGAATTCACAGATCCACAGAGGCTGATGAAATGCTAATTTGCTTTAGTATTTTTAGAAAATTGAGTAAAGAAAACAGTGTCAACACATACTAACATCATTCGCAGCTGACAATTGTATCAAATTGAAATGTATCATTTAAACTGGCTTTAAAAAAGTAATCTGTGTGAAAAACAGAGAATTTGTTTTAACAAGTGTTTAACTAAACAACCCAGTAATAGTAATCAGTTAATTAATTGATGGACAAATTCCTGAATATTGAATATTTCAGTATCATAGAAGATTATATATATATATATATATATATATATATATATATACACACACACAACAAATATATTATGACTATCATTCCTCCTCCAGCTACATTTACTGGCCGCATGAGCCATGGTTGGTTGTAGCAGGCCAGCAACCAAGAATAAATCCAGCTCTGACAGAAGGTATTCCTCTGTTGACAATTTACACCTCAGGTAATAAATTATCAAAGCTACAGACAGACATGGAGATGGTCCATCTGCTAGCTGATAGCACTGGAGCTAACAAAAATCATATCAGCCTCATTAAACCTCTATTTCTGTCTTTTAACCAGAAGGCATATCTGTCAGCAAGTAGCTGTTAAGGTAAACCAATTAAGGACTGAGTACAGCCAAAATATTCTAAATAGCTCCAAGCTAAAGACCTACCAACCCATGAAAACCAGCTGGCATCACACTATCTTTTGGGTTTATATCTCTTAAATGTGTTGCCTAGCAGACAGGCGTTTGACAGCACTGTAAAATAAGAGTTTTATTAACCAAATGACAACTAAGACAACTAAACGAGTCTCCTGTGACCACTTGTGATCAGATTTTTATGAAGGGAGGGTTGTGTGACTATAAACATCACTTAACTCATCAGAATGACATGGCATATTGACAAAGCAAAAAACAAAGTTTGTTGGCTATGTAGGCTACAGCTTTAGAAGAAAATAACCATCTGATTAAAAAATAGTAATAATTAATGAAAAATTGAAAGAGAGCGAACAGTACTTGTATATAGTCATTACAGGCATTATTTCAGTCTTTAGTGTCACATGATCTTTTAGAAATCATTCTAATATGCTGATTTGCTGCTCAATTATTATCAATCATTACTGGTGCTCAGTTATTAATAATCAAGTTTCAACAGATTTTGCTGATTAATATTTTTGTGAACATTTGAATAGAAAGTTCAAAAGAACAACATTTATATGAAATCAATATTTGGATCAATTTAACGCACCTCTGCGAAGAAAAACATGGCTGGTGAAAATTCAGCATTACCAACAAGGGGAAAAAATACATTTAAAATATACTGAAATAGAAAACAGTTCTTTTAAATTTTAATAATAAACTGGAAACTGTATTTAGATAAGATGATTGATGAACAAAGGATATTTCTGAAAGTATGAATCTTTAGGGAGAGGCACACTGACTGTCACAGCTGCTTTCCCGAATATCATGTGGCAATCTAGACCTACTCCAAATCCGTTCAGAAACCATTTCCTGTCCCAAACTACCTCCTCTGTCATAATCCAACATGTGATTGGAGCTCAAGCTGACAAGGAAGAGCTGTATGTTTTGATATTTGTTTGAGTGCTAAGTGAGTTTATACTGATTCATTCCTAAGGGCTAGTGCACAAAGCACAAACTGTCATCCACCCGGTTTCTCTGCCTATCCAAAATCTTCACGGACTATTAAGCTGTCACGTCCCCTCCCTCCTTTCCCAGCGGCTGATCTATTTATAAAGCAACGTGAGCTGAACAGGTGTTGATCTGCATCAAAAATCATCTTACTTGATTGGTGACAGTTAAAAACTGTAACTGTCTTGGTGGATTGTTTATGTTTGGAAAGGCTTGAGTGACAAGCAGAACTAGTCACAGAAGCTTTTTCATTTGTTTGCATATCTGTAATGTATTAACACCCATCTTCACCTGCACAATGTGGTTTTATAGTATTTCTACACAATAAATGTGAGCAAAAATTCCAGTCTCTATCTTTCTCATTAGGGGTAGATATACTAGATAAAGACAGAAAACCAGAACAATTTTCCAAATATTGTTTGCAAAATGGTCATGATGCAAAATGCTGGTACATGGTAGAGAATGAGAATTACAATCAGAGATGGAGGAAGAAGGTGGAGCAGCAACAGATGTCAATCAAATTAGTCGCTGTTGCCCTTAGTTACAGCTGCAATCTCTGTAAAGGTTTCCTAGTAGCACTTGTTCTGCTTTATGAAATATGGAGAAAAAACAACTGGATTGACTAAAATAAAATCTCATTTAACAGTGCATTTATCTGCTTGACAAAAACATTCCCATATGCCACTGAAGAGTACATCAAAATGTTAAATCAGGCAGAGAGGTTTATCATTTTGAACTAAATCATGCTGAACTAAAAAAGAAAGACTATTTTTTTGTTTGGACAGAAAAAAATATAACAAAATTAACTTGGAGCCAAAAATAAAATTAAATAACACTTAATAAAATGTTAAAAAAAAAAAAAAAA
>JAFVLL020031731.1:0-18997 GCA_021397915.2 Tor tambroides
GGCAAAGGAGAAGTGCTCACTAACACCGATTTAGACAGATTTGTGAACAATATTTGAGAGAAATAGGCCTTTTGTGTACATAGAAAAAGTCTTAGATCTTTGAGTTCAGCTCATGAAAAATGGGGGCAAAAACAAAAGTGCTGCATTTATATTTTTGTTCAGGGTAGTTTAATTACTTAATTTTTTTTTAAAGAAGTCTCTGAGGCTTTCCAAGGCTGCATTTATTTAGTCAAAAATACAGTAAAAACAGTAATATTGTGAAAAATAATTACAATTTACAATAACTGGTACAATATGTGAATATATTTTTAAATGTAATTTATTCATTATGATGCAAAGCTAAATTATCAGCGTCATTACGCCAGTCTTCAACGTAACAAGTTCCTTCAGAAATTATTCTAATATGCTGCTTTGCTGCTTATCAATGTTGAAAAGTGTTGTGCTGATTAATATTTTTGCAGAAACTTTGATGAATAGAAAGAAAAGACGCAATGTAAATGTCTTGACTGTCACTTTTGATCAATTTTATGCCTCCTTGCTTAACAAAAGTATCAATTTCTTTAATCTTTTTTGTATACTGACCCCAAACTTTTGAAGGGTAGTGAATAATAGAATAAATTCAATTAAAACATTTGAATAAATTAATAAAATAGGACAAAACAATTGTCATGTCATGTCACAGACTCATTTTCTTCCACACAACCTGTCAACCTGCTAAATCTCTATCTGCTTCCCTCTTTGCCAAATAAATCTCATCGTCGTCTCACTTTCCAGAGGCATGCGAGGAGGATGTTTTTAATGTGATATCCTCACTTAAGAGCACACTCAAGAGCTCACGCTATCCCCCGCACACCACTAAGTCAAACCGAGTCAAGCCAGCCGGCACAAATCTAAAGGCTCTAAAGTGCGAAGACTGTCTACCTCACATCTCCCCCAGGCAGCAATTTCAGCATACTAGACTTTCCTGCCTGTTTGGCATCCATCTGCACTCAGCGCTGACAGCATCAAAGCACCCATTGTGCTGACAAATGACAGGACTAGGGAACAGAGCACTTCTCTCATCTGCCGCGTGATAAAATGGCCTTGAACGTCAACTCCTTTAATCTTCAGCGCAGAGATGGGTTTGATCATTGATCCTGTCAAAAGTTATTCTGCTTCTCATAATAGCGGGTCAACTGTTTTTAAATGCAGCGTAAAAGAGTGTAGTAAGACTAATGAGTGCTAGCGTTTGCTGACAATGTGGTTGGAATGAGCTTATGAGGAAAACAAAACAAGTACTACACAGCACTGCTGCACCAAAATGAAACAAACTTTATATCATCTGGCCAAATGGATATTGGCTATATATTTCAGAATATGACTGGCAATGTCTTTAGTAACTAGTGATTCCTTACCAATGACTTTGAGTTCAGCGTTGGCAAACACTCTGCCGTGACGGTTCTCCGCGATACACTGGTACATCCCAGTATCTGACAGGGTCAGACTGCTGAGGGATAATGCCCCATTTACCACCTGGATTCTGTCCTGGAAACATAAGAACAATCCCACAATTCAACTGACTTGCTACATATTGTATATATAGTGTTTCTATATAGGGAAAAACAACAACAACAACAACAACAACAACAACAAAAAACCCCCACCTTGCTATGTGTACTGTGTTAGGCTATCACCGAGACTTGTCATAGCACTTGTATATTATTGCTCTTTTGTTGGTTTTGATTAAATTATACATAGAAAACACACTCTGAGAAATTATCAATATATGTAATGTAATGCTTTCTTCTTTTCTATCCTTTCACACTTATTTAAACATGAAATATGCAACTTGTTCAAGAAATAACATAAAATTATACCCAAACTGTTTTGGCAGCTTTGATCAGGGAAAAACAAACTTTCTTCTACTGGAAATTTCTATAAATAATGCAAATATATCCTTGCTATTTTTTCCAACACATTCATAGTCATTACTTTTGACAGGGCTTTGCAGCAAGCTATATGCATTAATTATCAAACATTATTATAATTTTGAACAGTGGACACACGCATTTCATGTTTAAAAGAAGGTATGTTAGTGCAAAGACATGCTTTTTCAAGATTGATAAATAAATAATTTCAAATGAACAATAAAATTGGACAACAACGTATCATAAATTTAACTTCTATAGCTTACATTCACAAAACAAACAAACAAACAAACAAACAAACAACAACAACAACAACACTTTATTTTTGAGGCTGTTCAAGATTAAACCAATGCAACAAACAAAAATAGGAAAAATAATAAAAAATGCACTAAAAATGTATTTAACTTAAATCTTACTAATTTAAAGATTTATTGTTCAAATAAATCTTTATTTATTTATCAGAAAATGCAAGACTATGTATAAATGCTATGTAAAATGCATATAATGGACTTCTGGCAACACTACTGTGCCATAATGAAAACAAATCAAGTGGAAATTAATCATCCATACAAACCGATTTACTAGAATGAATCGTTCTTCTCGATGCTGCTTGTTAGATAATGTTAGATATTTTATCTTCGATAAAACTGTCACAACAAAACTCTAAAAAAAATGAAAGGAATGGGACACAACCAAAGTATACCGTATTCATGGAAAGTGGTTGCTATAAAATAATAAAATGACAGATGTGAAGGGAGCAGAACGGAGGATGAATCTAATCCCACAGTAGCAGTGGATTGCTGCTGATGGGCGGTCTATAATTTTTTTTTATCCTGGCCAAACACTTACTCGTAAAGCTCCTGTTATGCTGCCATTGCGCTCACTTGAGTGTGAAAAATTTGAATGGTGCATTCAGGCTGAATGAACTGAGATTTAAAGGGCTCAAATATCTGCACTCGCTCTCTGCATTCGGGCACTTCAGAGTCTGATGGTATTAGCTTTATGCCACTTGAATTTCATTGTTCCAGTGCAGCTGGAAAATGGTGTAACTCTCTGGTCACGTGATCTGCCCCGACATGGAGCATCACAAGCTAACCGATATTATAAACAGACCACTTCCTATGTGTGCCGTGTTGACGGGTAAACTAGAGAAGATCAGTACAGCCTCTAGCAGCAAAGACAAATGGTGGCATAAATCAGCTTTATGGGGGTAATTAATTAGGGGTGACATTCCACTGAAATCAGCACTTTCCCCCTCGACGGGAGAGCGCCGTTTGAGTGGGCTGTGCTGCACCAGACTGATTAAGTTGCCCACCTGAATAGACATCGCAAAGATTGCCCCAACATTATGGGTATTGGCTTGGCATGTGTGATATTGTTGCTGAGGTAAACATTTACACAAGCAGAGGATGATTTGGTGTAGTACCAGGGAAAAAATCTAAACAAAACGCAGGAGAACTGCAAACTTTTATAATTTAAAAGTGCATAAAATAAATATAGATTATACAACTGTTAGTTTTAATGCACTCATCTGATTGAATAAGAATGGCATTGCTGACACTGAACATTTCACTGTTTGTATCAGTTTGCTATACTTTTACATCTATGGTTTGCAATATCGTGACTGAACTATTTTGTTGGTGGAACAAAACTAAAAAACAAAATGCCTGCCTGTATTTTGTCTGAAATGTCTATTTAGCCTGTGGCCTCATGCCCACAGGCAAATCACAGCTGTGTTAAAGTTCAGTACAACTAAAATGCCTTTAAGACAAGTTATTTCACTCAACGGCAAATGTGGTAACACCCAGGGTAGCTGTTTTCTACAGTATGTAGGCAGTAAACATACAGGTGCAACTTACTTTAAAGGTAAAAAACAAACAAACAAACAAAAAAAAACATCCCAAACAGTTTTTTTTTAACATAGTTATAATAATACATTTAAAATTAACAATAAAATCTGACAATAGTGGTATCATAAATTTAGTTTCCTTAGCTTAAATTATACAAAATCCAAAACAAACAACAAAAAACTGCCAACCCCATCTCATGACATTTGTACATATTTTATGAGGTGGCTAATTCATATGTATTTGTATGACCTGGCTTGTACTAATTAGTACGTTTTGTGAAAAATCGTACGTATTTTACGAGGTGGCAAATTGGTAGGAATCCGTACGAATGACCACACCTAACCCCACCTCTAAACCTACCCCTTACAGAAAACGCTGGACCGTACAAAATCGTACGAGTGAGGTTGTACAAATTCGTACGAATTTTATAAGTTGGCAAATTTGTTCAAATTCGTACGACCTCACTCGTACGATTTTGTATGTTTGTGGTGAGATAGCGTTGAAACTGCAACAAAACAAAACAAAACAAAACAAAACAAAACAAAACAAAACAAAACAAACCAAGAGCAACTCTCAGTCCTGTCTCCCTGTGTGTTGTTTCCCCTCCTCTCGTGCCCATATTTGGTTAGTTCCTGTTCCTGCCCCCGTTTAGGTTTATTAGTTCATTAGTTCCAGGTGTGTGTTATTAATTATCTAGTTTCTCCCTTACTTAAGCCCTGTGTTTCCTGTCTCTGGCGTCCGGTCTTGAATGTCTTGAATGTTGTACCTTATTGTCTCCTACGTGCTCTGTGTTTTTGGGATCAATAAAGACTCTATGATTAGAAGCATTCCTCGTCTCCTCGTTCCCTGGCTCCTACATATTGTGACAGAAGACCAGACCAAAAAGGGATGACTTCTGTTGACGACGCCGCTCTAGATGTGTGCTTCCTGCTGGGGTTGGATGACGGGACAATCCGCTGCGATCTCCCTGTCTGTGATTTTCCCTTGAACGAGCTGATTAATCTCGTCCTTTTCCTCAATTGTTCCGAGTTTGAAGTAGAAGAAATAAAAGAAACTTCTACGTCTCGTCGTCCAGCCCCCGCTGGAACGTGCCGCGTTTCCCCAGCTCACCCCACACCGAGAACCTCCACATACCCCACTAACAGCTCCTACCACCTGCCCAACCCCAAATGCCCCCGTATCCTCCAAAGCACCACCCTCGTCCTCAGCCTCGTCCAAAATCAAAGCCGCCATCCGCGGCGAAGTCAAAGCCACTGCCGTGTGCGGCAAAGTCATGTCCGCCACCATCCACGGCTCACTCAAAGCCGCCCTCCGCGGCCAACACAAGCCCGCCGCCATCCGCGGGGGAACTCTACGCCGCCGTCCGTGGCTCTCCCAAGCCCGCCATCCGCAGGGAACTCAACGCCGCCGGCCGCCGCTGACTCAAGCCCGCCATCCGCGGGGAACTCAATGCCGCCGGCCTCTGTTGACTCGAGCCCAGAGCACACTCCGGTGCCAGCCCCTCGAAAGGGCTATGCTGTGCCAGCATCTCCAGAGCGCCCTCCAGTGCCGGCCCCTCGAATGCGCTATGCAGTGCCCGCTCCTCGACAGCGCCCTCCAGAGCCTGCTCCACGGCAGCGCGCTCTAGTGTCCGCTCCTCCAGAACGCCAGCCAGATCGAGCCCCTACTTTCCCCAAGGAATTTTTTTGGGGGAGGGGTAGTAGGGCTCCAGCCGTAGAGGTCAGGGCGGGGGCTGAGGTCGCGACCTCGGAGGCAGACCCACCATGGCCTCCCGAATCCTCGGATCCGCCATGGCCGCCTAAGCTCCCTGATCTGCCATGGCCTCCCGAATCCCTGGATCCGCCATAGCCGCCCAAACTCCCTGATCCGCTATGGCCGCCCAAGCTCCCAGATCAGCCATGGCTGCCCAAGCTCCCAGATCTGCCGTGGGTCCCGGAACGGGCGTCGCCCTGGAGTCCTTCCGTTCCCGAACTCTGCCCCTTGAGGCCTCCAGAGCGCCCACCCCCGGTGTTAAGGCGCGGGACGCGCCTTTCGGGAGGGGGGAGTAAATGTCAGTCCTGTCTCCCTGTGTTGTGTTTCCCCTCCTCTCGTGCCCATATTTGTTTAGTTCCTGTTCCTGTCCCCATGTAGGTTTATTAGTTCATTAGTTCCAGGTGTGTGTTATTATCTAGTTTTCTACCTTATGCTGGGTACGCACCACAAGATAATCGGGCTGATTTTGGGCAGATTTCTCCCCTTCCGACAATCCTAGGTAATGTCCTGATTATCTTGGTGGATCTAAAGATTATCTTATCAGATTTTCCTGTGGTGTGAGGTGTGTTAAGAGTGACTGAATCTGCTCGGAAGAAGGTCGGAGGCGCCCCGATCGCGAATCGTAAATATTCAACATGTTCAGAAATCCTCAGAAATCCTGATGTGTGGGGGGAACCCTGAGGACAAGGGCGCATACGATGTTGAGATTATTACGTAACAATATCCAATCAGAAAGCGAGCTGACAGAAGACGGAAGCATAACAAATGAAGTCATTTCACAGCACAAAAGGATCTGGACACTATCATCGTAATTTCTTCCTGCCATTTCCAAAGACTGGGACTTTAAAGCCTTAAATCTATTCTTTGATAATTTGTCATTATTTATACTTGTTCAAGGAAATGTCATTTTCTTATTGCTTTTCCTTTTTTATTTTATTTTATTTATTTATTATTGTCTTTTGTTTATTATTGTATTTGATGTAATTTATATGTCATTGCCCTTGTATGTTCTTTCTTCTAAAATTGCAATAAAAAAAAAAAGGTTTATTCTCAAGTCTCCAGAGATTTTGCGAGATTTCCCGTGTTCACAGTCGGTAGTCCGGTTGAAAATCTGTTGGTGTGTGGTGTGCTGTCTTTGTCACATCGCAGCGCAGCACACCACACACTGTAGGAGCAAAACGGTTAAATCTAGGATTTTTTTGTCCTCATGTTTGTGGTCTCTCACATTTTGAAGATCTTATAAGATTTTAAAAATCTTTTAGTGTGTACCCAGCATTACTGTCTTTCCTGTCTCTGGCGTCTGGTCTTGAATGTCGTATCTTGTCTCCTATGTGCTCTGTGTTTTTGGGATCAATAAAGACTGTATGATTAGAAGCATTCCTCATCTCCTCGTTCCCTGGCTCCTACGTATTGTGACAGCAACAAAAGTAAAACAAAACAACAAAACAAAAACAACAATGCAAAACAAAGAACAAAACTGCAACAAATCTAAACAAAAAACCAAAAACAAAAGGGCTGGTCAAGATTAAGCGAAAATCAAAGTATCTTGCCCACAAAAACTTTAATACTAAATACAGCTAACTGAATTTAAAAACTGCCTAATTTATAATCGCCTAATTCATAATCAGAAAATGCAAAGACAAATGCTAAGTAAATTATTGAGCAATAACGCAACGCTATTGAGAAATAAATCAAAGAAATCAAATGGAATCATTGAAATGAACCATCCATACAAACTGATTTACTACAATGAATCAGACTTCTCAATGCTAGTTGAGAGAGATGAAAATCTAGAAGGTAATATTTGATTACTGCCTCAGCTCGATAATGTAGCATACAGTGTGACATAATTCTGTCATGCTACACCACTGCTGAAAAAAAAGCTTATTACTGTATTTTAAAAATTAAAAAAATACTGAAAACCAGAATTAAATAGCTAGCACTACTATTTGGGGTTTCTTTTTAACAGTGATCGTATGGAGCTTCTGTGATGTGCTATGAATACTGCATTCAGGTGATGGTGGATAGTTCTTTTCTGTTCATTGTATTCATCAAATAACAAATGACACTCTTCAACTCTTCCTCTGACTACATGGATGACCTTTGGTCTGGAGATTGATCAAATGCTGAGGTAGCCAATGGTGACATTTACAAAATGGTAACACCTCAGCTCATTAAGAGTACAGCCTCACACGCCGAGATCGTGTTCACTATCTTTCAGAGCGATGAAACAAGCTCTGTTGTACATGACATTAATACAGTACAGAACTACTGAGACAAACCTAAACCAGAGCTCTGGAAATACGCATGTAGAATCCTAAAAATAAACAACATAATACTGAGAAAGGCAATAGAAAGTCATTGTGTCATTGTGCTACAAATATATTTACATATTTATGTACTAAATAAAAATACCCTGCAACTGTACTTTTGGTATACTAAACCTGGATACTTAAAGTCTGCTAAATTGGAACAATTAATTTTGTACTTAATGCACTTTAATTGTGCAGAAGTAGTGCTGAAGTCCAACTTAAGATGTACTGAAGTAAATGTGATTGTGCTAAAGTGGAACTATTGCAACTATACTTCAGGTACACTTTAAATATCTTGCATTTAAAGACCAAAATTATTCAAAGATCATACAATTCTCATCAATAGAGACATTAAAACACATTTTAGGCTTAGTATTTAAAAATGTGCAACATGCACAAGTAGTACTCCAAATAAAGTTTAATTATAATTTTTATATCAGTAAGTCATGAGCGATATGTCAGTAAATATGTTAAGTTTTGAACTATACTTATTATGAAATAAATGTATTTTAAATATATTACTTTAATTTATGCTCAATTTGATGTAGTGTTGTTATTGTTAGCTAAAGAATATTAGAATATTATAGAAATGGTTTTCATTACTTGAAAACAAGTCAGAAAACGCAACAACAAATCCGAAAACAAAATAAGTCAGAAAACACAATGACAAATCCAAGTATAGGTCTGTGCTGACCAAAAAGGGGGCGTTTCTCAAATGTTCGATGTCATTTTCATCTCATCTAAATTATAATGCCAGAATACTGCCTGATAAAGTCAACCTAGTCTCATGGCATTTACGTACCTGGGTGCACTTTTTAGCGAGACATGAAATACGTACCAATAACTACATATTACTGCAGTTTCAGTTTCCAAAAGACACTAGAGGCAGTAAAACTCCGACACCTTTTGCTTGTTTTCACACAAATTTACAGAGTTTTGATTAATTGAGCGTATTTTTCGCACAATTACTTTAAGAATATCATGTTACGACTTCAAAACAATATTAATATGCTGGGAGATTTGAAAACTAATGCTTTGGAATGTTAGCATCGCACATATCCAGCTTCGTATCTATGGGTTTTCATAGACGGTAGGTTTGTTCAGTAGCTCGCGAAGTACAGAGTCGTACTTAGGAGGTGAGGAGCTCTGGTTTGAATCCCGTGTAACTATGGTTTGACAAAACACTTCAAAACTACATAAAAGGAAGGTGAAAATGGCACGGATGCATCAAGAAATACGTTTTTATACCAGTTTTGCATTTGTTAACACTATCGGGTAGGTTTAGGGTTGGGTTTGGTGTAGGGAATATTTCCAATACGATAGAGCATTAACGTTTAGGGACAGACCCCGGATATTTGAATTCTGAACCGCTGCAATACGTACCTGTAGCAACATAATAAAAACACAGCAATACGTACCTATATCAACATAATAAAAACACAGCAATACGTATCTATATCAACATAATAAAAACATGCCAGAGTTCAAGTATTTAACCTGTGTTTTAGCGCCACTCAGTGGACATTTCTCTTTGAAACTGCGGCGAAACGTGCAGTAAGGTACGTAAAACGGTGTCGTACAGAAAGTGCACAGAGGTACGTATTTTTATGAGACCAGGTTAGATAAAGTAGCGTTTATGAGAGCCGTGCAGCTTTTGTGTACAGCTGTTACGAGGGAAACCGTTCCAAAAGCGCCTCCTACTGGCAGAGAATCAATTTGCATTTTCAATAAGGCCGTATTCTACTTTTGAACTGTGTCTTAATGCTGTTGGATGTAGCTCAATTCGTTTAATTTTCCTTATAAAATGACTGTTCAACTCTTAATATTTTGTATTTATATTCTCTCCTTTAAATTATCTCCACCCCACATAAAAATTTAACACACCTCTGCCTGTTTTTTTTTTTGTTTTTTTTTTTGCATTCCCATTTGCTCAAATAACAAAAAGAAAAACCCACAATAGTGTTTTCACGACTTATAAAAAGAAGAAAAAAAATGAGAGAGATACTGATAACGGCAGTCAGAAGAGAGAATTATGTCAAATTTACCGTCACTCCCATAGATGCTGTATTAGAAACACCCTCGCAATAGCGTTAACTAGTTTTTTGTATTCTGATTCAAAGGTAATATAATACAGAGTACAATGTTGTAAATGTATGCAGGTTTTTTTTATAATTCCATAGTAAGGGCAATTCATACAATACATTTAAACTGAGACTCTTTAATACCATCTCCAAACTTTCTACCGCTACTCTGCTGTTCTTTCTGAATACCTTGATTGACAGATGTCTCGTCCAGTCAGCGGTGAATAATCTATTCTCAAACCAATAACGCTGTCTCAAGCTATACCTACCTCTCCTATTTAGCTTTTGTTTAATGTGAAATTAAGTTGTAAAAAGTTCTAAGTTATTTAATATGTGCAGTCTACTAGATTAAGTTATGCAGGGTGAATGTGAACCAAACAAAAACTCAAAAATTAGTTTTTATGTTGACATAATTAAAACCGTAGTTCCCAGCAGCATGCTTTAATGAGACTTAAATCAGAAGAAGAAAAAATGCTGAAGTCTAATTTTTTTTGTGTGTTATTGAGAAAGATGAGAAGATGGAGATTAGTGTTTAATGTTCAGTTATGTTGAGATTTAGATTTAGACTTCCTTCCATACTTCCTAAAGCTGCTAACCTGGTCTTTCAGGTGCACTAAAGATAAAGCAAACTGCATCTCCCACCTCAAAGGACTCGAGCGGCTCTCCGTTCTTCAGCCACCTGTAGGATGGTTTGGGCTTGGCGCTCGCCTTACACTCCCACAGCAGAGATTCATCAATGGCTTTCTGCACATCCTGAGGCTTCTCCACCAGATGAGGGGATGCTGAGATCCATCAATAAACACACAACACACAGCGAGATATCAGCACCTCACAAAGCGCTGCTGATAAAAATGAATTTTCAACAGCTCCCTGAATCCCAGACACACTTAGAGTTGGTTATTGATTAGCCCCTGTTAGGAATCAGTAAACCAACCAAGCAGTTTACGAGCCAATTAATGAACAAATCCAGTTCTTAATCAATCAGCATGGCATTAGAAAGAAGAAAAAAGCATAATACTGTATGAATAATTTACAAGGACATTTAGTAAACCGCATTCACACTGAGCTGAGGAGATTACAGCACTCAGCTCTCACTAAATGTGAATCAAATTTTATGGATCTTTAGCCTGTCTTTGGTATATTGCTTTAATATTTATATTGCTTTGAGGAATAACATCCTTCCCAAACATGCATAAGAAAAAGGTGCTAGAAAAAGTGCAAATGTTACAGTTAACCTTGATTACATATTTATACTTAAAGCTAAGACGATTAAAAAAATGGCTTGAAAACATATTAAAATGAGATTGATTCTCGTGGCTTCAGTGAAGGTCGGTGTGACTTGCATAGGCTTAACTTTTCTTATAAGACAGGAGAGAAAGGAGAATAAATCACACCGTAGTGCAAGCGTGGACAAAGTAGCATGCTTTATAGGTATCAGTCACACTGCTGGAGCTCATAATTTTGAGTTCAGCCATTATGTTATAAACAACAGTGACCCATATTGATTATTCCATAGCTCCAACAGCAGTGATAGATGGACAGTACAGTCTATGGGAGATTATGGATTTTTACCTGCCAAATAATTGCAATGACAAATAATTACAACATACAGGGATACTCATGAAAATCTGACATCCTGGTTATAAAACATCATGGGGTTACAAATTAAACATACAGTATTGATCAGTGATAAACTCAAATATATAAGCATTCATAAAAGCTTAATGGTGCATACTGATTCTGTGTTTGTCAGATTATGGAAAGAATCAGCTGAATGTCCAATCTGCTCTTTTCTATACAATGAAAGTGGTGGTCACCATTCTTTTACATTTCAAAGAAAAGGAACAGCTTGAACCAGGGATATTATGATTAACTACAACCTGAATTCCGGAAATGTTGGGACGTTTTAAAATTTGAATAAAATGAAAACTAAAATACTTTCAAATCACATGAGCCAATATTTTATTCAAAACAGAACATAGAGAACATAACAAATGTTTAAATGGAGACACTTTTATCCACTAAATGAGCTCATTTCAAATTTGATGCCTGCTATAGGTCTCAAAAAAGTTGGCACGGGGGCAACAAAGGGCTTAAAAAGCAAGAAATTTTGAAAAGTTTCCTCTGGGAGAACATCTAGCAGCTAATTAAGTTAATTGACAACAGGTCTGTAACATGATTAGCTATAATAGGAATGTCTTAGAGAGGTAGAGTCTCTCAGAAGTAAAGATGAGCGGAGGCTCTCCAATCTGTGAAAGAGTGCTTAAAAAGATTGTGGAATACTTTAAAAACAACATTCCTCAAAGTTTGCAAATCTCATCATCTACAGTGCATAACATCATCAAAAGATTCAGAGAAACTGGAGAAATCCCTGTGCGTAAGGGACAAGGCCGAAGACCTTTGTTGGATGCCCATGGTCTTCGGGCCCTCAGACAACACTGCATCACTCATCGGCATGATTCTGTCATTGACATTACTAAATGAGCCCAGGGATACTTCCAGAAACCACTGTCGGTAAACACAATCCGCTGTGCCATCTGCAGATGTGAACTAAAGCTCTATCATGCAAAAAGGAAGCCATATGTGAACGTGGTCCAGACGCGCCGTCATGTCCTGTGGGCCAAGGCTTATTTAAAATGGACTGTTTCAAAGTGGAAAAGTGTTCTATGGTCAGACGAGTCCAAATTTGTCATTCTTGTTGGAAATCACGAGAAGGGAGACCTTCCAGCGTGTTATCAGTGTTCAGTTCATAAGCCAGCATCTCTGATGGTATGGGGGTGCGTAAGTGCATACAGTATGGGCAGCAGCAGCATGTTTTGGAAGGCACTATGAATGCTGAAAGTTATATAAAGGTTTTAGAGCAACATATGCTCCCCTTTAGACGATGTCTATTTCAGGGAAGGCCTTGTGTATTTCAGCAGGACAATGCAAAACAACATACTGCAGCTATTACAACAGCATGGCGTCATAGTAGAAGAGTCCAGGTGCTGAATTGGCCTGCCTGCAGTCCAGATCTTTCACCTGTAGAGAACATTTGGCGCATCATTAAACGAAAAATATGTCAAAGACGACCACGAACTCTTCAGCAGCTGGAAACCTATATCAGGCAAGAATGGGACCAAATTCCAACACCAAAACTCCAGAAACTCATAACTTCGATGCCCAGATGTCTTCAAACTGTTTTGAAAAGAAGAGGAGATGCTACACCATGGTAAACATGCCTCCGTCCCAACTATTTTGAGACCTGTAGCAGGCATCAAATTAGAAATGAGCTCATTTTGTGCATACAATTTTGTAAATTTCTCCATTTAAACATTTGTTATGTTATCTATGTTCTATTGTGAATAAAATATCGGCTCATGTGATTTGAAATTCTTTTAGTTTTCATTTTATTCAAATTTAAAAAACGTCCCAACATTTCCAGAATTCGGGTAGTAAAACTAAAACCATTAAAAAAAAAATCATAACTTATGATAAAATATAAAACACATTAACTTTTTTTGTTCAGCTAGTTGCCAAAACAAATGTTCTCATTTTTGTTTATTTTAGGTTGAAGTACTAAATAACTCAAACGTAAGGAAGCCTGCAACAGAATAAAAAATAAAAAAAGGCAATTGTGACTTTTCATTTTACAATTTACTTTTTTTCCACAATTCTGAGTTTATATCTCGCAATAAAAAATTTTCTTGCAATTCTAACAAAAAGTTAGAATTGCGAGATGAAAACTCTGATGAAAAATTGAGTTTGCATCTCACAATTCTAATTTTATATCTTGATTATCTTGTTTGCATCTCACATCTCACTGAGGTTATATCTCACAATTCCCGCAAATCAGTCAAGATGTAATCTCGGAATGGCACGAAAAAATCCTGAAATGTGAGATAAAAGTAGCAATTTTTTAAATTTTATTTTTTATTTTTTATCTCTTTAAATTAGTCTTTATCTAAATATATACAGTATATGTATTTAGGAACAAAAATAATAAAAAGAGACAAAAACAACAACATTTCTAAAATTAAAGTGAAAAGAGAAAATATTAAAAATAAAATCTAAATAAAATTACAGAATTTTTGTTAGAATCTAAATAAAATGACACTGGCTTGAACATTCTGCTACAGTAAGTCTATCATTTTGTCCACACAAACAGCGTTCGTACAGGTTTGGACGATTTTTAAATTTGGCTGAACTTTTCCTTCAAGAGAAAAGTACATTTATTTCATCTCTGAAATATTTCTGCCCTACCGTAGAAGGAGAGTCGCCCCTTCACTGTGTTTTTGCCTCTGGAGTTCTCAGCTGTGCAATCATATGGTCCTGCATCTTCCTGTTGGAAATAAGGGATCTCCAACACACCACTGGATTTGCCAACATCCACTTTTCTGGGAAAAGGAACTCCGTCTGGTCTTCTCCAGGTGATTGCAGGTACTGGACTGAAAGCAAAATGTAAATTTGATTGTTTAATGAGCTATGTTTCCCTTTAAATAATAATAGACTATATATATAAACTGGAAGAGAAACCCAGTGTCTCAGTGATTGTTAGCATGTGATATTGTGTAAGCAGGCTCAAGTATCAGTTGTTATATTTACTTTCCCAAAGCGAAGCACTCCAGTTTGACTGTCAATCCTTTGGCAACAGCCAAAACTTCTGGAAATTGGACCTCAATTTTGGGTTCATATTCCCCCATAATGCCTGAAACACAGAAAAAGAATGATAGTTTCCTATTAAAACCCTATGCTTAAAACCACAAATCAGCCATCTTTATGAGCTGAATACATATGGTAAGGCCATCACCATCACCGCGGAGTACGAGCGATGTAGGAGGCCCCTGCACTCTGCTTTGGGTCACAGTGTTAGTCACGACACAGGTGTAGTTTCCCACGTCTGAGGGCTCCACTTTAGCGATGTACAGGTTGCCTGTTTTCTGTGACACAAAACGCCGCGTGTCTTGCTTCACGAATGAGGGATATTCGTTGAAGATCCAAGAAAAGGTCAACTCTGTCGAAAAGAGAAGAGGTGAGACTCTGTACTGCGCCACACGCTTTGAAGTTTTCAAAAACTTTGTGAATTTAATACTAATCCATTTCAGAAACACAGTGATGTGAGTGAACAGAATCACACAACCTTGAGCATGGCTTTCATTGTAGATGGTAAATTGGTAACTCTTTTCAAAAAGGTTCCATTTGTTAATAGTAGTTACATCTATCTATCTATCTATCTATCTATCTATCTATCCTATAGTTATCCATCCTTCTATTCATTATATATTCATCCACCTCCATCCGTCCATCCATCCATCCATCCGTCCATCCATCCATCCATCCATCCATCCATCCATCAGTCCATCAGTCCATCTGTTCATCCATCCATCCATCCTATATTTATCCATCCTTCCATCATCCATCAATCCATCCAAACAAAAGTGAACTTTTATAATAATTATTACAGTAACAATAATTATTAACAATAATATATTAATTAATTGCAATAATATATTAACAAGCAAACATTTAAAACTACTTTAAATAATTTACAGTCTGAAGATTTGAGTATCTTTAAAACAAGAAAAAGACCGGCAAAATAAAACTTGAGTCCATCAGTACAAAAACATCTGATCTTTGCCCAAGAATTCAGGTTATGTCCTGTTTTTTTTTTTCTGATGGATCCACAAAAACAAGTGATTTTAGCCTTCGGTAAGTTTTAAAAGGTTTGGCTCCATTAAAGCAATAAGGTCTGATGTGTTCAGCCCAACACTAAACACAGTAATCAAGACAGCAGGGGATAGTGGAGCACAACACTAATGTAGCACAGCTGTGCTAACTACTTTTCATCTAAGGCAGAGCTTTTTGATGAGAAATGACAGAATATCCAAGAATAAACCACTTTTATACTTACACATCCAAAGCGTGTTGTGTAATTTTAATATGTTGAAAACATTACCCTACATTTGACATCTTAAACACATTTTCTTAAAGGGAAATGACACTGCTTATAAGCTATCTCACTTTTCAGTAAATAAACACTGTTGCACTTATTTTGCACATCAATGTAATAACCTTTCCTGTGGCCCTTTTGAAAGTGCCCTGTTTTTTTCCGAGTTCAACATGTTCTGTTCTTAAAAATGTCAACAGTCTAAGTGACGACATAAAAAAGGTCTAGTAATCAGTCTGTTCAGAGTTTCTTAAGTGTGGCCACTCACTGAGTTAACAGCAAAGAGCAAATACAAAAAGTTTGCCTCGCATAACATTTAACTTTGTTGTGAGCCACTTAAGGGCACTAAATCAACAGCGGAAAAAGGAGGTAATATGTGTTTATGCTGTTATATGGGCAGTGAGGTTGAAAAGCTTGTGAGCTAATTACAGAGGACCATAATTGCTGGTTGGGGGGCGGTTAATAGGAACAAACAGTAGAAACTGCCTCTCTCTGTCTCTCTGAACAGGTAAAATCTGCACATATGATAACTCACATGAGGCACAACATAAAGTTCATGAATGAGGATATTGTTAAACATATTGAATTATCATTGATCTTGCTTTTTTCTTCGCCATTCTTATAAAGACCAGTTATAGATTGATATGTCCTGTGTAGTGTTGCAAGACAGACTATCTCAGCAGATAGACTGACATATTGCCAGAAAATTTGTCTCATTTTCTATCATTAAGTAGAATTATATCATACACATAAGGGGTAATGTACAGTCAGTCAGCTATTATCACAAAATACACTGTTGCACCAGGCCTTATGTAACCACAAAGGGTTTTATTTAACAGTAATGACTGGCTGGATGAACATTATCCTGCTATTTTATGGCTACTTACTAAATAAATAAATAAATAAATGGGCATAAAATATTCATTTGTTTTGAAATTATTGTGTGAAAAAAAAGACTAAATAATACAAAATATATGAAAACTGTATAACAGTAGCACGCCTATAATACGTAGAAAATTGGTTGCCTGTTGCAATTTAGTGGTCATTCAAGAGTGAAGTTTAGACTGAAAAATCTCATAACTTACTAATCAGAATCAAGTATTCCAAAAAACATTTGGTCATTACATCAGCCATGTCCACCTTTTTTTTTTTTTTTCTCAATATCGCCATCGACCATTAAAACACCCAAATCAGCCAGCCAGCAAATAGACAATAAAACGCCTTACCTCCCATATGGGCTGGAGGGCCACAGAGAAGAACCACACCTTGCCCCTCTCTGACACTCACTGGACTTCTCCTCTGAGTTTTAAACTCCTCCAGATCTATTAGAAAACAAATTTCAGACAGAAAAGAAAGAAATTAGCAATATTGTTAACATATAACAATTTAATCTAGACACAGTTTACACCCTCATTAACAATGGCTTGTTTGATGGATTGAGTACAGTTACATTTAATGACATTGTATACTGTTTTAAACAAATAGAAAGTAATGCAGTTTGGAGTCTAGATACAACAAAAAATTCCAGACTTTCTTTCTGCTGTGAAACACAAAAGGAGATGTTTAGCAGAATGTTCATGCTGCTCTTTTCCATACAATAAATGTAAATGCTGATCAGGAATTGTTGAGTTTTAGAAATACCAAAAAGCTCTGTAAAATTAGCCCACTGAACTTAAGAACTGAAGTTATGTACTGATAATTTTGTCCTGCAGCTCTTAAATTTTATGTTTGCCCACAATGAAATGCTAGCGATGTCAAATGTCATCAGTTCCTGTGTCTCATAACTGATCATGATGTACCAAATTTGAACACGCAAATAAAATCTGAGATTCTAAAGATTAGATTTTGAGTCTGTTTGTCACAGAAAAATGACGGTTTAGGAAGACTTGGAATATAGTGTCAAGACTCGTATGGAATACTTTTACAGTGCTGTTTTGTCTTTGTTTTATTTTGCTTTTTGGAGCCTGGCAGTCCATGGTCACCATCTTTCACTTTCATTGTATGATAAAGAGCAGTGTGAACATTATACCAAAAGGCTGCAACACTTAAAATCTGAAAAGATTTTAAAACACCTGACATCATACACTTACTGACTTACTGACCATCATACGACTGAGGATCACACACTACCAGACTTTAAAGTCGTTCCAATCACAACAAACTCGCGCAGAAACTTGTGCCTTGGTTGACAATGAAAAATAACGTGTGTTCTAAAATCATCAACATGTTTGATCTCCTCCGACTAGATGGAATCATAGTCTGAAGCTAAACAAAATCAGAGTCTGTGACCATCATACACTACGTGATTTTCTTTGATTTACTTTTTCAGACTGGCTCTGACTTTTGGCAACTAGCATCGACTTATCTAAACTGTAAATCAGGGCAAAAGTCATGTAGAGTATTCCAGCCTTAAATTATGGTTTTGTGTTCAACAGAATAAAGTGCATCATACAGGCTTAGAATGAGTGCAAATGATCAGAGAATTTTTCATTTTGTGTATAAATTCAGAATAAACAACCAAACTCCACTTTTCTTCTTCATTGTTTTAAAAACCCACGAGGATAAAAAAATAATGAAAAATAAATCAACAAATAAAGTGAGCTGCATACTTTCTTTTATGAGTATCTTACACTTTATTCTGTGAAGGGAACAATGATGGAGGTTGCGTTTACCTCACCTGCACTGAATTCAGTGAGGGGGTTGTGTCTAGAGAACGGCAAATTCAAACAGAATATGCATGAACAACACATCCACTCAAAACACCACAATCCCCACACGCCTCCACGACACAAACTATTTCGACACCATCCACAAAGCAGGGGTTTGATCAGGCTTTAAAGCATGTCTCTGTAAGAGAGGGGTGCTTTTTGTGCTCTGCATGCAAGTTCCACTGAACTACCCACATCAGGAAAAGTTTTCCTCCAGAATGTTCAGTAGACAAATTTTTCAGTTCACATAAAATCTCATTACAGAGTCCTTACAAGACATTTCTATGAGGCCAAAATAAATAAACCGACAACTCTCTGCTATACATATGCAATA
Source organism: Tor tambroides (assembly GCA_021397915.2). Lineage (NCBI taxonomy): Eukaryota > Metazoa > Chordata > Actinopteri > Cypriniformes > Cyprinidae > Tor > Tor tambroides. The sequence goes on from JAFVLL020031731.1 coordinate 18,871, forward strand.
AAATCATCTGCTCTTCAGATACTGTACATATAAAGCATTCATCAAGAGAAAGACACACTCCACTGCCTCTAATTGGCTTCTCGGTTATCAACTATACGTTGTGTTCTATTCATTGCTCTCGGCAAAG
>JAFVLL020031732.1:0-29768 GCA_021397915.2 Tor tambroides
TGATGTTTTTATCAGCTGTTTGGACTCTCATTCTGACGGCACCCATTCACTGCAGAGCATCCACTGCTGAGACACATTTCTCCAAATTTGATGAAGAAACAAACTCATCTACATCTTGGATAACCTGAGGGTGAGCACATTTTCAGCTAATGTTCATTTTTGGGTGAACTATTCCTTTAATATTCTGGTCTGTAGAAATGGGTCTTTTGTAATTTGAACAAATTTCTAACCAAAAGTATGAGCTTCACTTGGCAAACATCATTGTTTTTTTTAAAACATAACACTTCACATGTAAGCTTTCTTCTCAGCAGGATCTTTAATGGTTATTTTCTGTTCTTCTTCAGATAGAGGAGGGAACGTTACCTCACAGGAGCGCTTTAGGTTTCCCGGGCTTAGCTGGAGGATTCACTTTTTCAGTATACGGTATGATGAGATGAATTATGTAGTATATGTGTGTTCTGTGTTATTCAGCCTTGTGCTTTGATGATCAATAAATTGATGGATTTCAGCATTGTGACACAAACCTCATGAAATAGAAATTAATACATACACTGCCATTCCAAAGTTTGGGTTGGTAAAATTTTTAAAATGTTTTTTAAAGAAGTCTCTTCTGCTAACTAAGGCTGCATTTATTTGATTAAAAATACAGTAAAAACAGGAATATTGTGAAATATTTTTACTATTTAAAATAGCTGTGTTCTATGTGAATATCTCTTAAAATGTAATTTATTCCTGTGATCAAACCTGAATTTTCAGCATCAGTATTCCAGTCTCACATGATCCTTCAGAAATCATTCTAATATGCTGATTTGCTGCTCAAGAAACATTTCTGATTATTATCAATGTTGAAAACAGATGTGCTGCCCAATATTTTTGTGGAAACTGTGATATTTTTTTTTCAGGATTCAGAGATGAGTACAAAGTTCAAAACAGCATTTATTTAAAATTGAAATGTTTTGTAACATTATAAATGCCTTTACTGTCACTTTTAATCAGTTTAATGCGTCTTTGCTGAATAAAATATTAATTTCTTTCCGAAAAGAAATCTTACTGACCCCATACTTTTGAACTGTGGTGTTTTTCTCTCCTCTGCTAGTTATTAGAGCTGAATAAAAATATTACATCTCTGTTTTCAGACTTTTGACTAGACTTCATATTCAAGAGTGATTTATTTTCAGTCAGAGGAACCATTATTTCAACTAAACAGTCAGTGTAGCCAAATAGCTATAAATGTTTAATGCAAGAAATAAAACCGCACAAATCTAGTTCAAATAAGGCGTATTATCTATATACATTTCATTTTTCATGAAATGAAGAATCATATTTAATCATTTTAATTTATATGCATCACCATAACACTTTTTAAGAAACCAAATAAAAAGTGCATCAAAATTATTGTGACAAAATAATATTGGATGTTCCTGTAGTTTAATTCGCCAGCAAAATCATTGTGAATATATTGTGAGGATTCCACATTGATCCATTTGCTCCAGCATATTGCTCATCATCTGTAGCTGTGACTGTCTGTATCTCTCTCAATTAAATTCAATTCAGTTCAAGTGAGCTTTATTGGCATGACTTTCACAGTATTGCCAAAGAATTGACTATTGCATGAACAAAGAACAAATAATTATAATACATAGACAAAACAAGAGTAGATCATAAATCATTAAGTAGATAATTACGTGAATACATTTTTTTAATAAACAAGAAATAAAATAGTTAAGATATTGTCTTTAGGAAGAAGAAGAAAATAAAACTCTACATGTGTAGATGTAAAAACAAAACAAAAAAAAACTCAAGTTTAGTTTTATCCACTGGCTGACTCTCTTAGGCCCGGTTTCACAGACAGGGCTTGGACTAAGCCAGGATTAGGTCATAGTTCAATTAGGACTTTTAAGTAATTTTTATAAACATGCTTGGAGAAAAAGCATTACTGGTGTGCATCTTGAGACAAAACAAAGGCACTGATATATTTTAAGATCAGTCATTGCAAGTTTATTTCAGTTGAAACAGCAAAGACTTACATTTTAGTTTAGGACTAGGCTTAAGCCTTGTCTGTGAAACCGGGGGTTAGTTTCTATTTGCTGCTGCTGCAATCATGCTGGAGTTTTCCCCTAGAATATGACTTAATTTTTCTGTATTTGGTAATACCATCAAATTTGGCTGTATTTCTTGGAATTGAGTGAAATATACAGCTCTAATGTTGTGATAGTATCACAATGCAGTAGGAATGTTCCTCTGTTTCCACCTCTTTCTGTGAGCATAGTCTTTGTTCTCGTGGCTGCCATCTCTGTCTCTGTTTTGTTAGTGTCTTCCTCAGTTTGTGCTCTTTGACACAGATCAGGTATTCAGCTGGTTTATACCAGGGGCGAGGCCAGAAAGTGTAGCGTATGAAAACTGCATATCAAATTGCCAACAGAAAACACAGCACAAAGATTCAATACACAATGGACTGGTTTCACAGACAGGGTTTAGACTAAGCCAAGATTAGGCCATAGTTCAATTAGGACATTTAAGTAATTTTTAGAAACGTGCCTTAGAAAAAACATTACTGGTGTGCATTTTGAGACAAAATAAAGGCACTGATATATTTTAAGATCAGTCAGAGCAAGTTTCTTTCAGTTGAAACAGCTCAGACTTAGATTTTAGTCTGGGATTAGGCTTAAGCCTTGTCTATGAAACCAGGGGCATACTTCTAAAGCATTGATTAACATTTATTTGTTTCTCTCCACAAAGAACTAATCTATTTAGGAGATCAAACACTGTACATATGCTAATATGATGCTTGGGCTCAGAAGTTTCCAATCTATAAATCCATCACCAAGATTTATGTTTCATTTAGGATATATACTTTTTAAAGACGGAATGAGGTTTGTTTCACCGTTTTCAAATTCAAATTTCAAATTCAACACTATTTTCAAACGCGCGTCCTCACGTCGTTAACATAATTGTGGGTGGGACTAATAGAAACTGACAATTCATCATTTTGACAAGCGTATAGGAAGAGGGAAAATGAAGAAACTGCCTGTAATTGACCATAAAAACTCACATATATTTTAAAGTACATAATGAAGTTATAGTGAAACTATACGTTTATTATTATTATCATTTAATAAATAACATTCATCTGGAAAATTACCAGCTTCTCATTGGGTGGGCCTTTGCTTCGCCACTGGTTTATACTCACTTTTCAGGTGTATCTCTCTCTCTCTCTCTCTCTCTCTCTCTCTCTCTCTGTCTCTCTCTCTTTCTCGCTGTCTCTGTCTCTCTCTCAATTCAATTCAATTAAGCTTTATTAGCATGACAGTGTGACACAATGTTGCCAAAGCATTAACATATATATAACAACAACAACATAAATAACAACATAGATAATAATAAATAAAATCCATCTAAATAAATGAAAAGATAAAGTAAGTCAGTTTCGAGTTATTCATGTTTATCATCTAACATTGTGAATAGTTAATACATATTTTGCTGCTATTGCAGCTGTGCTATCATCTTCTCCAAGTAAGAAGGGCATTTGCTCAGTATCACTAAGTTCAGTAAACGATGGGATCAGGGCTTCAAATCTGGGGAGAAATGTTTCCCTCACATTGTGATATTTAGGACAGATCAGCAGAAAGTGTTTCTCGTCCTCTATTTGCTGTAGATCAGTGTCTGCAGATCCTCTGCTCTCGCTCTGTCCATGTGTGTCTGTCTTCTTCTCTCTATTTCTAAATCATGGTCACTTAATCTGTATTTGGAGAGGATTTGTCTTTCTTTAAATGGTTTTATCAATAAATAATTGGCAAATTAAGTGGTTCTGTTTAGGGTTGAGTAGCACTGGAGTTTATTTTGAAGGTCAAAGTGTATTTTTAGAGATTCATCATGAGTGTCTTTTAGATTTTTGTCAGTTTCTTTAATAATGTTTTTGGGGTTGAAGCTGTAGTCGGTGAGGAGCTGGGTTTGATGGACTAGCTGAAGAGCGAGTGTGTTTAGAGGATGAGATCCTGGTGAGGTTTCATTGACGAGGAGGGCTTTATATCTGACTGAACTAGATCAGATTGATGGAGGTGATGCTAGTTCGAACATCTCTTCTGGATTCGATCTTAAGTGCAAGCTCAATTCAGCCTGCAGGCATCATTGAATGCACTCTATGAATTTCAAAATGTTTTTGATGATTTCTAGTTGTAGTTTTTCTATTGAAGTTTAATCCAAATTTTTAAAATTACTGGTCCCCAAATTACCTCCGCATATGAATTTGTTTAATGATTGCGTGATATAATTAATCATGTTTTAATTGCAATTTTAATTGGCCACCGGATTTTGAAGGCCTTCATTCAAGGCCTTCATATGGATTGAAGCCTCTGATGGTAGAGATCTGGTTTAGGCGTAGCTGGTGCTGTGCTCCAGACCGAACTGGTATTCGCTTCCTGAGACCTGGCCTCTTCTGGAAATCCCGCGACTGTTAGGTGACCATCAGAGCCCATTCCCTACAGTACTGTCTCCAGCAGGGGCTGGCTGTGCTGGAATTTACGAACCAGGTCGTCCGCATACAGCAGGCGTTTGACTTTGAGCGTGCCGTGCAGAGCGTGAAAATTGGGACACAAGCTGATGTCCAGAGCTTCTGCCAGCTCGTTGATGTAGATGTTAAACAGGGTTGGGCTCAGACTGCATCCCTGCCTCACTCCACGACCCTGCTGGAAGAACGCACTTCTGAGATTCCCAGTTTTGACCACACATTTACTGTTTTTATACATGGATTGTATAACATCGAATGTTTTTCCACCAATGCCAATTTGTAATAATTTGTATAGTAAACCATCATGCCAAATAGAGTCAAAAAAACATGTAAATATTTTTCTTTGTTTGCCCTTTAGATTTTTGTTAATTAGAGTGTGGAGAGAATAGATGTGGTCGGATGTATGTTGTTTTGGTAAAAAGCCAATTTGTGATTTATTTAGGATGTTGTGTCTTGTAAGGAATGTCACTATGTGTGACTACTATCTGTCTCTGTCTCTGTTTCTCTCAGATGTGCAGGCGTTATCAGAGCTGTTGCGTGGGCGAGTCGGACGGCAGAGGATCCGCGCGGCTCAGCTGAGAGAGGAGGACCAGGCCCTGCAGGAGGAGAGCCTCAGACATGGAGACATGGTGTTTGTGGATGTGGTGGACACCTACAGGAACGTGCCTTTAAAACTGCTGCAGTTTTATAAATGGTTAGTGCCGCACCCAATCACCTCCCAGACCTCGTTCTCCAGGTATATTTTTGCAGATTTGTGAGGACCGGAGCTAAGAATAGTACAGCAAGTTTGCCATTTAGCTAATTACAACTATTTTTTTTTTGTACAGGGGAGAGTCAGGCTTGTTGAATTGATCATAACCTGCTAACTGATTAGTTTAATGTAGATTAATATTTTAACATTTTACTTTTTTTTTTTTTTTTTTTTGGAATTTAGAGAACATACACACACTCTTATACACACACACACACACACACGCTCACACACACATGTTTGTTTTGTGGTTTACGGGGACTCTCCATAGGCGTAATGGTTTTTATACCGTACAAACTGTATGGGCTATTGCCCTACACCAACCCTACACCTAAACCTACCCCTTACAGGAAACTTTCTGCATTTTTAGATTTTCAAAAAAACACCATTTAGTATGTTTTTTAAGCCTTTTGAATTACGGGGACATAGGCAGTGTCCTCATAAACCACCTTCAAATTGTAAAACCTCTGTCATACCCATGTCATTAAACACATTTTGTCCCCGTAAACCACAAAAACCAGTACACACACACACACACACACACATAGTTTAACACATTATTATACACACATTATTTAATGCATCCTTTCTGAATTAAAGTATGAATTAATACACACACACACACACACTCAACCATCCAAATGTTTGGGGTTGGTAATTCTTTAAAAATATTTATTTCTGTAAGATTGATTAATTAAACAGCATTATGTGATTCTGACATGATTAAGATTGGCCATCTGATAGAAATCTGTCAGTCAGTCAGTGCGGGGTTACTATGGTAACTGATTTGCTCAGGGTTTTTGTCTGTATACTCACTGTTGTGTAGATTGTGAATGTACTCAGTCAAAGCAGAGCTCTGGCGGCTGGGGTTTGTAATGAAGCGTGTGAATTCCCCGTGTGAACAGGTCAGTGGGAAACGCTGACTTCAAGCTGCTGCTGAAGACAGATGATGATTGCTATATCGATGTGGACGCTGTCCTGCTGAAGACAGAGCGCAAACGCCTCTCACAGAGCAGCCTGTGGTGGGGAAAGTGAGTGATGTCTGTCTCTGAGTCCTCCTGCTCTCAGAATATATCATACCGCATAATTCAGGAATTAGAGAGAGCAGAATGAGGCGTCTTAGAGTTATAGATCTGTCCTGACAGTTACAGTAGTCTTTAAAGTTTGATTGCTCTAAATAAACACTTTAAACTTATATCAATTTAACTCATGCTTTTGGTAGTGTCATAAAAATTTTCAATGCAATTCATTTAAAAAAATCTTATATTGTATGATATATTGTATGATGCTTGACTTTGTGGATAAATGTAGATAATTTTGTATAATCTGCAGAAAGGACGTATGCTTGTTATCTGAAATTATGATTTATATATATATATATATATATATATATATATATAAAAAATTTTTTTTTTTTTTTTTTAAATTACAGTTCTATATTTTACAATATATATCTTATTCATATATCTAAAACTATAAGTGACAACCATTTTCTGGTATAATAATTTGTAGAAGGAAAACATGCCTATTTTATAAAAAAAATTTTTTTTATATACATATACTTTATATTACAGCTTAAATTTTTTATCTTTTATTTTTATATAAAGTTTTAAAATATCTAAAAATATAATTGACAATTGTTTTCTGGAAAAAGAGTAATTTGCTGAAAGGCAGTATGCTTGTTATTATTTAAAGTTTTATATTTTTATATTTTACATAATTTTTATATGTCTAGAAATATGAGTAACAACCTTTTTTTGGTACCAGAATAATTTGTTTTAAGGAAGTATGCTTGTTATTTTTACCTAAAAATATTAATTGCTAAATATATATTATATATTTTTATGTTTGTTTTTCTTAATATGTGACCCTGGAGCACAAAACCAGTCTTAAGTCTGGGGTATATTTGTAGCAATAGCTAAAAATACATTGTATTGGTCAAAATGATCAATTTTTCTTTTATGCCAAAAATTATTAGGATATTAAGTAAAGATCATGTTCCATGAAGATATTTTGTAAATTTCCTACTGTAAATATATCAAAACTTCATTTTTTATTAGTAATATGCATTGCTAAGAACTTCATTTAGACAACTTTAACGGTGATTTTCTCAATATTTAGATTTTTTTGCACCCTCAGATTCCAGATTTTCAAATAGTTGTATCTCAGACAAATATTATCCTATCCTAACAAACCATACATCAATGGAAAGCTATTTATTCAGCTTTCTGATGATGTATAAATCTGTCTTATGGCCATTGTTGATCAGTTTCAGGCAGAACTGGGCCGTGGATCGTGTGGGTAAATGGCAGGAGCTGGAGTACGCGAGTCCAGCGTATCCGGCCTTCGCCTGTGGATCTGGATATGTGGCGTCCAGGGATCTGGTGGAGTGGCTGGCCAGCAATGCTCAACATCTCAAAGCTTACCAGGTCCTGTCCCATTCTCTCCTCATCTCCTCATGCTAACTACAGATCAAAATATGATGGCCCTCTTCAAAACACAAAAGCACTGTTTGTTGGAAATAGCCAGCATGCAACTGTATTACAATAAAAAACTCCTCTGAACTGAAATCCATAATAGCAAAGACATGCGTGACACCATCAGCAGCCTGTTGATAAGTGAGCATTTCTTTTCCTAGTGGAGTAATGATTCAATACCGTCTTTTGTTTTCCCCGTCAGAGTTTAGCAAAGATGAGATCAATGCTTGCAGATACATCAATAACGATTTCAGTCACTCTGCATATCACACATTTGTTCTGGACGTCGAGCCTCTAATCCGTTTGTCACTGAACCAAGACAAATGCAGCTAAATGGGATCATCTGCTGAATTCTTTCTGATGATGGATACAGTAGGTTTGTGAGGTTTTTCAGCATGGTAATGTGTGTTTTTACAGGGTGAGGATGTGAGCATGGGCATCTGGATGGCTGCTGTCGGGCCTCGCAAATACCAGGTGAAAAACAAATTCATTTTCAGCTGCACAAAATCAGAAACCAACTACTGGTTTGATCAATATAATCAAGGACATCTGTTTAATATTTCAGGTTTTTTTTGTCTATTCTGGATTTTATATATAATAAATGTATTTAATTATTAATTCATTAATGAATTGTATGTATGTAAAATCAAAAACATACATTTATCAAGTCACTACGAACAAAAAATACAGAAATTATATATATATATTATATATATGAAATATAATATAATAAAGTAATATTTCAGTATTATATATATTTATAATATTTAATATTATTAAAATATTTATATAAAATCTATACATTTATATAGACATTGTTTATAAGACATTAAGAACAAAACAAAAAATATATATAATAATGTATCATGTCATTATGAACAAAAAATACTGAAAAAAAATTATATTTATAATTTATATAAAAAAATCTAAAATAAACATTTTAACATTATGAACAAAATACTTATATATACATACACACACACTGTATATATACTTATATATTAAAATATTCTATACTTTTATATTTCTACAGTACATATACTGATATATTATAATGTAATATGTAAATTACACATTTATCAAGACAGTATGAACAAAAAATACTGAAATATATTCTTTCACACACACACACACACACACACACACACGTACATACATATATATCAAATTAACATTATTGTAATACTATTTTTTTGTTATTTGTTAGTGTTTTATGGTATATTTCTTTTTGTTACTTGTTGTGTATAATGCCTTGGCAATATTATATGTAAACACAACCATGCCAGTAAAGTATTTTAACATAAAAAAAAAAAAGAAAACTCCAGCATAACTGTAAATTCTGTTTTTATGGGGCTGAACACAAATTGCTTGTTGATGTCAAGAGGGTTTTAGCTTGTGTCCTGCAGCACATAATTACAGCGGCTGTTAAATGTTAGATTTGTGGAGCCCCTGTTTATGGGAGCGTTTTTACCATTCTTGTATTTGTCCATAAATAATTGAGTTTACATTTATGCATTTGGCAGATCATTTCAACCAAAGCAACTTGCACTTTGACTTGCAGTTCATGCAATCAAACCCATGGCCTACAGTAATGCTACAGGATTAGAACTGGTTGTAATGTAGTGTGTGTTTGTCAGGATTCAGGCTGGCTGTGTGAGAAGGAGTGTTATGTAGACATGCTGTCTTCACCGCAGCACTCGCCGCAGGAGCTGCGCTCGCTCTGGGACAGAAAGAGAAAGTGTGGCGATCCCTGCGGCTGTGCCTGGACCCAACACTGACATGCACCCATGTTCACAGCAAACTCTCCACTGACGAGTTTGAGATTTCTGCTCGCTTTCTTGACATCTTCCCCCACACATCAATATGAGACACTAATCATGTTTAGCCGTCCTTTATAAGCCCGCTCTGTTATTGGTTGTATTCACACATCTGCTTTGTTGATCCACCGCCAGATGTCAAATAAACACAGGGTTTGAGATTCGCCAGGGCAGCTCTACCAGGGCAGTTCTTCCTCTTATTATGTGTCTTTGTCACTTGTGGCTGCTCTCGAAATCGCAAAGCACGCAAATCCTTTTCACTGCTTTTATCTTAGCTGGAAGCCAAAATTGTTACACTGAAACGTTCATTTATGAACAATAAAACATTACAACAGGATGCAAGTGTGTTTGTGTGCTGACAAATCGACAAAGAGCATCTTCTAATGGTACAGGTGAGTAGGGTGTAAAATGTCACTAGAAGATATCACCATACTTCCCCAGCTGATTATGTTTAAATATGCAAATAATGCATTGTCTAAGTATGCATTCATTTGCATGCATATCTAGAAGAAATATCTGAGCATTGGGAAAACCAGGTTCAAAACTCCTGTTTGATTTTGTTTACATTTTAGAGTTAAAAATTTGGAATTTTGGAATTCTCTTTTTTTTAAAAAAAAATACTGTAATAATACTGTAAAGAGCCAGAAATAAAAACAAACAAACAAAATATAAAAGTATATAAAATCAGGCGATTGTTATTTGAACAAAACCCATCTTTAAAACAATTCAGAATATACAGAAAATAGGAATAAAACTGTAAAGTCTGGTTTATGTAAGTGTTATTGAAATAATAATAATAATAAAAAATAATAAATACATAAAACAATAAAAACAGCTTTAAAGATATGTATTGTAATTGAATTTTTTATTGTTTTTTATTTATTTTTTTATGAAATGACATATATAAAAATCAAATGAATGTTATATGAACAAACCCCTCTATAAAACTCTTCAGAATATATATAGGAATAAAACTGTAAATTTTGGTGTAAGTGAAAAAAAAAAAACTCATTTTGAGAAAACAGCCTTTAAGCATATGTATTGTAACTGAAATCTGAAGATGCAAAGAAATAAAGTGCCATAACAAAATCAGGCATATTATATATATATATGTGCTCAAACCTCTCCATAAAAACCTTCAGAATACAGATGGAAATAAAACTAAATTCTGGTAGATGTGGCTGCTGATGTAGTGGAGAAAAAAGCTCATTTTCAGAAAACGGCCTTTAAAGATAAGTATTATAATTGAAATCTACAGACACAAACACAACGTGCAATTAAATAAAAAAAGTGTTTTTGGATGTTTTCTTTCCACAAATCTGAAATGTTATGAAGACAAAATAGCCCAAAATTGAATGTTGCATGAAAAACAATGTTTGTTTGTTTTTCTGTCTGTAGTGTCATGCCTTATTAAAAATGTCAACAGTTTAACTAACGATTCTTGGATTTTTGTTAGATTCTTGGAGACTAAAGTCGCTGGTGAACAAGTGTTTCATGCTGCTGCTGTTAAGCTATAAAAAATCACTGCTGGCAGGAGGTAATATGAGGTTGCAGAGCTGTAATGTGGTTTGTTTCATATTTAATGCATCACTGCATCCAGATTTACCTCAAACATAGAAATATTAGCAGTGAGCTCATAGTTCATGCTGTGCGCTGGTATTTGCAAAACTTTCTCATCGTTTTTCTCCACATGGTGTCAAGAAATGATACAAAAATGAAATGAGATATGATGACTGTGCTGGTTGTTTTTCACATCTCATCTTTCCAGGTATTCCCTGAATCATCTGGAAATAAAAAGATGTCTTCAAGAGCTGAAGAAACGACCTCTAAATAACCCGAGTGAAATCATTCATCTGTTATTCTCAGTGCTTTTAGTGAACGGATGGAGAGATGGGCGCTAAGAGCTCGTCCAGAAACTATTCTTAGCAGTTTTGACAACACAGAGGCTTCCAGTTTCTCTTAATGCATTTCATTTCAGTTTAATGCCACCATCTGGAGTCAAAATTATATAATCCCATAATTCATTCCAAACGAATCCTGGCATGCTTTGAAAATCCAACATTTAAAAATGCATTGAAAGTATATTAAATGTAAAATGAAGAACTAGAAGTTCAAGACTAACTAGTGTTTTGGCTTTGAAGTCTAATGCAGTTTTAATACCTGAAGGTTAAAATATGTAGTATGGCCTCACTTGGAGGTTACTAGGTTTTAGTTTGTGGTAGAGGTCATAAGGTCTCTACTTGGGATCACATTTGGGCAATTGTATCTCTTTGTCTGCTCTGTAAGAGACAATCTTCTGGAAAACCCAGGTAATAGTTTGCTTCATTAGCAGATCAATCAACTCATCAAGCTGATTTGCAGCTGCAGGGAGTCTTTCACTCATCTGGATCAACCACAACAATCCAATACCCCTCAAACATTGTGTAAAATGTTTACTTTTTATTTGTAGTGTTTCATTTTAATTCATAATGAGCGCCGTGGAGATGGGAAGAGGCTGAGAGCTAATGCTAATGCTAAAGCAGTAGATGGTTTTTCAGGTGAGTTGCATCACTGGATCAACGAACGCTTGAAAATCAGTAAGTAGCAATATTATACCACCATATTGTGTTTGATGTGAAAATAGACAATCCTGCTAAAACGCCATAATCATAATTATAATCACTCATTAGTAGAAACTCCACCACAAAATAGACCTCATCAAGCTAAACGGCATGTGTTGTGAGGGAGCACTGTGTAGTTAGGCTGAATAAATAGCTTATTTTTTATTGTTTAATTTTTAAGGGGTATTTTCAATCTTTTATTAAAGAAATCATCGACAGCATCGTTAAACATACAGTACAACCTTGAACGGACTAGAGTTTTCATTAAGTATTAAATATTTTATTTTATTCTTTCTTTCTTTCTTTGGCAGACGTGACGTAAAATATATAGTCCTCCTGAGTATTTAAGTTATTTTATTCATGCAATATGTTTCAATCATGAAAGAAAATAAATAAAAATAAATTATAGGCCTATTGTTTTTTATTATTATTATTATTGTACATATTTACGTTTTATACGAATAAGGGGGGCTTGGGACTATCTAAATAAATAAATTAAATGAATAAATAGATAGATAACCCCCGAAAATGCAAACTATTGGGCAAAAAAAGCAATGACAAGTGTATGGCATATCAACACGGAGTGCAAATGTTGATTGAAATATTGTATGAAATGATATCACAGTTACTTACATTTTAGACACAATATTCTATATTTTTGCTCTATTTTGCAATGGAAAGTATTTCCAAACGAAGTGCAAACCGTGTTACTGAAGGAATCGTGTGTCCTACTGTCCTTTTTTAGTTTCATATTTTAAAAATATGACTTGATTTGATTTATCATTTCATCATATTTCTATTATAGCTCTTCAGATAAAGTAAATAAATTCTAATGAAAGAAATAGTGCTCCTCAGATTGAAGAATCATTCATGTCTAGAGCATAATTCTGCAGGACAACACACTTAACTTTAATAGTGTTAGTTGCTTGAACAAACCTAGAATTATACATGAATTCATTTACAACATATTCACCTTTAAACAGCTTTCATTCTAGTTTCTCTGTTTTTTTTATACAGTTCAGAAGAATTATTCTTCACAGGCATGTGCAGAAATGGCACAGCTAAGAAGGACCAAGTACAAACCAGCATAACTGTATTGAGATGAATAAAACCAGACTCTTATGGCAGTGTGAAGTAACTCTATTCACTGCTCCCTTCTACAATCATTCCAGCTGTTGCTTTTGTGTCTCTTGCGCCACTAAGTGGTTGATTCTGTTCGGTCATTTCATAAGAGGAAAGATCAGCCCTGAAAATGCAGCTGACTTGCAAAATTATTAAACATTAGTATTTTATCAAGAACACCAACTTTTCTCTCCCAATAAATATTGAGCAGTAAATGCAAAACACCACAATTGTTAATTAGAAGTAAATTCATTCATGCATGCAATAGATATCCATTTTCTATTCATGAGAAGAACAACAGCAGCACAAAACACACTCACAGGAGACTGAAGTGTATGAATGTGTTTATTCATAGAATAGTTATTAAAAAAAACATCCGAAACAAAAAAAATTGCATATACAGGACAAGTCTGATAAACGCACACATAACCATATATTTGTTCAAAGGTAAAACCCAGTGACCTGTCAAACATCAAACGTGAGATCTCATCTCAATTCACTATTTCAGAGGTATTTGAGCATCAAGTGATGGATCCGTCTGTAATGCTTCAGTCACAAAATCCAAAAGCTGCTAAAATGTAGAAGGACATGAACATGACTTGAGGAGTGTTAAAGCATCCACACCTCATCACTGTCACAGCACCCGATACAACACCAGACTTCAGCATCAGCAAAACCACAGGACAACGTTTAGACACTATCTCTTTTTTCCTTTTGGGAAAGGCAATCATCTCTGAGCATAATATTTTAATGAGAAATACAATTCACCAAAAAATGTCCAAGTCACATTTCACCACAAAATCATAAGTGCAAACGAACAAACAAAAAAAATAATAAAAATAAATAAATACATATATAATAATAATACCATTTAAATAAACTAGTTGTTGTTATTTTTTCATTATTGTCAAGAAAATAGCTGTACAATGCAAAAAATGGCTTTTTTAATTTTGTGGTGAAATTACATTGTTTAAATGTTAAATGTTTGTTTCATCTAACATATGTAGTAGTATTAATAATAATTCTAATAATACATTCTAATAATTTTGTTGCTGTTGTTGTTGTTGTTGTTATTATTATTATTATTATTACTACAAATAATTGTCAAGAAAACAGTAAAGGAAAAAGAACCATAAAATTGTCTTCATTTTCTTAAAGCAAAATAATGTACTCCCTTAGATTTTGTGGTGAAATGACAGGCATTGTTTAAACATTAAATGTTTGTTTTATCAGACTGTTTCTTTACAGTTGTTATTTATAATGAAACAAGCAGCATCTGATCCTCCCACCATTAGATGCCGATTACAGTACATTTCAATTTTAACACATAATATAGCCCAAATATTTGTAACTAAGAGGCCAGTAGAGTTCCAGTTACACTTCATATGTCAGTTACAACACCTTGAAATGTGAACGAGACAAAACAACAGACTTTGGACTGAAGGCAACTGCTGTGGAGTCAAAATAACAGTGCAGCCTATTCATAGTGCAGAGTCACTGTTTTGATTGGCCAACCGAAGCTCCACCCCCAAGCTCTTTTGAGTGTCTGACATAAACTCCGCCCCCGAACTCTTTTGATTGGCCAACCGAAGCCCCGCCCTTGGGCTCTTTATACATGCGACTCAAATGCTGCACCAAAGCCTCCAGTTCAGGATTCCCTCCGAGCTCAGCGATCAGTCGATAGGCTTCAGCTTCCAGATCCAGCAGCGTCTGACGAGTGTAAGCGAACGAGCCCACCTTCTCCAGATAGTCCACGCAGTAGCGCTTGATATCCACGTTCTCTGTTCTCTGCCGCAGGATGTTCTGCACCTGCGTGCTTTCGGGACGCGACCAGATGGCGTGAATGGTGGGGAAGGAGAACTTGCCTTCGGTCAGGTCCTCGCAGAAGCTCTTGTTTTCACTGTACTCTTTGGAGTTGAGGTTGGCGTAGTCGTCCCGTATCTGGAAGAAGAGCCCCAGAGTGTCCAAAAGCGGCTTCAGCTCTGGTTTCCAGTCGGAGAAGAGCTGCATGAGGCCCACAGCAAGGCCGAAGAGGCCGCCGGTTTTCTGCAGCACCATGCGGCGGTACTCCGCTTCGCTCGGGCAGGTGTAGGTGTCTCTCCAGTGGATGTCCAGGCCTTGGCCCCGGTGCAGCTCCAGCAGCTGACGGGTGAAGACGTGAACGGCCTCGGGGTGCTCTAGCGTCAGCACCTTCTCCAGGCCGAGGAAGTAGACGTAGTTGGCGGAGTTGATGACCGACGGCACGCCATAGATGCTATGGGCCACTGGGAAACCGCGCCGCAGCTTGGAGCTGTCTTCAATGTCATCGATCAGCAGACTGGCATTGTGCAGCATCTCAGTCACCTCGATAATCACCTGGGGAGACACACAGAAGATCATATGAAAACCAGGGCCCGTATTCACAAAACATTTTATCTTATCACTAAGAGTTCTCCTAAATAGCGAAAAAGAGTTTTCACTTAAAATCTGTCCACAAAGCTGCTGAGACAAACTTTTACTAAGGAATAGAGAGAAGTCTTAAGCTCAGAGTAAGGTAGGGATGTAACGGTATGAAAATTTCTTATCACGATTATAGTGACCAAAATTATCACGGTTATCAGTATTATTGTTAAAATGTGCTGGAGATGTTCAAAAAGTACCGACACAATCACTTCACCAAGTTTTATATTTAAAAATCAACAAATAAAATGACTTTTTGTTTGCATAATCACTAAAACAATAACATTACCAATGATGTTCGGATTTTATGACAACTTGACTGAAAAGAGTTTAATAGCATGTTCAAATATCTAATGTAATGTTCAAATAAAGCTTTGAAAAAGTTTAATAAAAAGGTAAACCTCGCATTTCAGCCTTTAAATAAGAGTTAAGTCAAAATGATAATTGATTGATTAAATATGTATTTTATCTGCTCCATAAATAATTCTAGATAACTTATCTGAATTGTTTAAATGTGTAGAATCCACATAAGCTTGTTTTTCATCAACCAGTCAAAATTTACAGCAGGGCATGCAATTCGGTCCTTTTTTAGTGCAGCGTGAATGTAAATATAAGTCTCTGTAACTCCACTCACTGACAGCAGGTGGCACTTAAGGAACAGCAGAATTACAGCTGTTTCCCATAACTTCTGTGGACAAAGCAGTATTGTGATTAAGTAGGTATTACATGGAGTGAAGATGAAAACAAAATACCATCGAATCCTTTCTGAAGACAGTCAGGACCTTCAGAGGTACATTCATAGAATTAATTCATTCATATATTCATTTGTATAATTCCCTTAGCAACTCTTTTAAATCCTCCCATCTTTTCCGCCCTATTTTCACTCAAAACGAAACTACTCTGCTGCTGTGACTGTTACTTAAAACTCTGCTTTATGCTGGACAGTATTTATTTATCGGGAGTTGTTCAAATCGCGGTAATCTAATACGGTTTTAATGATAATTAAAATATGAAACGGTAATATTAACCGTGGGTAATTTTATCATGATTTATCGTCAAACCGGTAATCGTTACATCCCTAGAGTAAGGGGGCGGGGTTGACCTCGTTGCTATGAATGATGTCAGCATGC
Source organism: Tor tambroides (assembly GCA_021397915.2). NCBI lineage: Eukaryota > Metazoa > Chordata > Actinopteri > Cypriniformes > Cyprinidae > Tor > Tor tambroides. The sequence continues at coordinate 16,844 of JAFVLL020031732.1, forward strand.
TCATTAACTATGCACACAGTGATTGGCTGATGTCTGTCAGAGATTTATTCATAGAAATATTGTTGAGGGCGATATCATGTTGCTATATCCAAATAAAGGTTTAAAAATAATGTTAATTGCCACATTCAAATGAGGATTTCAAAATGCAGGCTAAGTGTCACTAATAAAACAAGTATATGTTCAGATAATTGTCAGCCTCTTACATGTATGCTTCTTATAATTAGTGAATATGCATATAAACCTCCTTTTAATTAACAGAGTAGAATAATCATGGCTGATAGTAAGACATGCAAACATAAAATACAACCAAACTGGACACAAGAACAGCTGTTACTTCTTGCCCGACTGGTTCATAAAAACAAGGATATAATCAAAGGAAAATTTGGAGTTGGGATAACCTCCAAACCCAAAGGTGATACCTTTTTAAAAGCTAATTATCGTCAAATGTTTCTAGAAGGTTTATATTCTGAGGCAGATTGCTGGAAACAGTCATTTTAGGATAGCTGTGAGTTGGTCTTAGTGACTTAGGAGTCCTCTTCACTACTCCTAACATTTCACAGATTTAGGAGCTAGTTTTAAAATTAATTGAATTATGTGTAATCAATTAATTAAATATTAAAATATTATTAAATAGCCTAAATACACATGCACAAGTCTGAAAATGGTTTGACTGATATCAACGTATGGGTAGCACAGATCATATTAAAGTTCAGTTAAACAAATGCTCGACTAAAATAACAAGCATTCTGCTCAAAACATCAGAGGTGTGGATGTGGTGACGTCTATTTTGGAGCAAGCGTGACAATTTAGTTTTTTTACTTTGTGTATTAATAACTTCCTGCTGTAGTGTGTGATGTGTGTGGACATGTAAAAGCTCACAGAAATGGATGTAAATGGCAGTCAGTCTCAGCAGAAAAGCTGTGGTCAGGTCAGCAGAGATGGATGTAATCAGAGCCAGAGCTGTGATGACTGTGAAGGCCTGCAGAGGGCAGCAGCTGCTCACGCTGCACTAGATAGTGTTTACAATCAGGGTGTGTCTGAAATGCAGACTAACATCCCTGGGTGTTTAGTGAAGGTCTGCACAGATGCATCATGTCTCTAGATTTTCTAAAGGAAGCAAATTTGAATGCATTGTGTATAACTGTATCTTTAAATATTAAATTGTTTGACTATTGTAGGTAAAAGGTGCTCAACTAAAACTACAGAACTTTCAGTTTGTTACGCACAAATATAATACCCTCAGGCTTACAGAAAATACAAAAAGACACTAATAAATATAAAATGAAATGCTTAATGTTTTTAAAGAGATCTAAAATAATTATTTATAATTAAAATATACATAAATACATAATAAAATGTGCCTAATTTTAATTGTAATTTACTTGTGTTAATTTATCATTTAAAAATATTAATAATTAAATAAAACACTACAATACAATTAGATTTACATTTTAATCAATCAATGAATGAAAATAAAATAATATTATATCATGACATTAAACAGTCAGTGTAGTCCAATTTAAGTGTTCTTTTAATGCAATTAATTTTAAAATAATTATAAAAAATATAATTAAAACACTACACTTTAATCAATCAATTAATTAAAATAATAAAATTATATCATAACATGAAAAAGTCGGTGTAGGCCAATTTAAAAGTTTTGTTTATTGAAATTCTATAATAATTTAAAATATATTAATTTTAATAACTGAAAGCAACACATTAATACTATTAGAATTATATTTTAAGTTTTGTTCATTGCAGTTAATTTTATAATAATGATTTTATATATAAACTGTAATTAAAACACTACATTAATACTATTTGAATTATTGTTTAATCAATCAATTAATAAAATAACATTATAACATTAAACAATGTATGCCAATTTTTAAAGTTCTTTTAATGCAATTAATTTGTGAAATATATTAATTTTAATAATTAAAACACTACATTAATACTATTAGAATTGCATTTTAATCAATTAATTAAAATAAATCATAATATTAAAAAAGTCAATGTAGGTCAATTTAAAAGTTCTTCAAATGCAACAGTAATAAAACCTTAATATTAAGTACTTATAATGTAAAAAAAAAAAAAAAAAAAAAGTCAGTACTGCAGGGTTTTACACACGCATTAAATCTACAATAATTTTCTTTTAAGAATATAGCACAAGTGAGAAAATGCATAATACAGAGTCAAACCAAAAATGATTCAGACACCAGATATAATTTTTGATATTTTTTTTACTAGTGAGTGCAGGACACTATAGTTCATTTATGTAAGTAAGGATAGCAAAATAAAGTAAACTGTGACATATTATACCCAAAAATTCTTCATATAGTGGACTACCAGTAAAAAATTGATTTGACACTTTGACCTGACCATGTTTTGTTACATAGCTTTCTATCAAAGTTATCTGACATTATCAAGATTAATTTGTTCTGACACAGTTTGAGTTCTTGTCATATTTTATTACCATTTTCTAAACTACAGCAAATAAACTCTGATAATGTGAGAAATTTTGAAGGTGTCTGGATAAAGCTTGGTTTGACTGTAAATGTCACATAAATAGACAGGGTATCTAATTTAATATCATTAATTATGGTCACTTGTGCTGTATTCCGTAAGGGCGGCGTAATGTTCTTGATGAGTGAATCTGCAGCTCTGATCAGCGCTGATAGGGAGCATATGGTGAGCAGAGGGGAGCTGGCTAACGCTTTGACTCGTTAAAGTAATCAGCGCTGACACACAGGTCGAGTCCTCAGGGTCCGTCCACAGCGCTTTAACAGCACCTCAGCTGACCTCTGACCCCCATACACACACTCACACAGACAGCAGAAAAAAAAACAAAAAAAAAACAACACACCTGCTGAGCTTTCACACTCATAGACAATACCGTAAACCATAAAAGTACAGTATATGTGCCTAAATAAATCCATGCAAAACTATTTAGGCCTATGCATTTGAATTGCATATGAAATTGTTCCCATGCATTTGGATTTAGACACAATTTTTACATAAACTAAACTAAACTAAACTTAATGCAATGCATATTTGTCAGTCATGCATAAATGAAACAAGTCAGATTTCTGTAATAGTACTGATAAACTAAATGTGTTAAAAAAACAATAACCCGCTTTATATATTTATCATCAATTAATCCATTGTGTTTGAGTCTTGAACGTTTTAACCAATTAAATATTGCTTGTTCCACAGCTTGCAGTATTTTAACCGTTTTTAACTGAATACATTCAATTGTTTTCATAAACAGATTTACGCTGATTCTAAGTAAACTGAATAATCATATTTTAAAATGCATTTAAATCAAATAGATGCAAATAGTTAATAAACCATGCCATGATTTTTTAAGAACTGAAATATGCATCAAATTAAGTTTTATTTTGTTAACCATGTTATTTTAGTATAATTGAGATACTATTAAATTTTAATTAATATCTTGCATGTTTTTATTTTCATATTTTCTGTTTATTTTAATTTTTGTAAAGATTTTAGTAATTTTGTGTAATTTTTTGTATTTTTTTCTTAATTCATTTTCTTTAATTTATTAATTTTATTTTAGGTTTTTTTTTCAGTACATCAAATGAATCTAAATTAAAATGGGAAATGTCACTGTAGCTGAAATAAGTTGTTTTATTTTACATTTTATTTCAGTTCTTTCTTCTTCTTTTTTTTTAAGTAACAGAAATGTTTTGTTTTCGGTTTTCTTTAAATATAATAACTGTTAAAACTGTGATACAAACTAGAAGGAAATTTTATAGCCATATTTTAAGCATGTTCATATTTTCTAACTGACTAAATGTAATTGTTTTCACAAAGAACCGTTTTATGTTAATTCTAACCAATTACAATAAATGCATTTTGAAAATATGATTATTTAAATAACATTAAATGGATGCAATAGTTAAAAAAAAAAAAAAAAAACATGATTTTTTTGGGTGCATAAATCTGATGTTCCATTCATGTATGACTGACAAATAATGCATCACATTAAGTTTATTAGTTTGTTAAAACTATGTACAATCCAAATGCATGGGAGTTTTATATGCAATTTTACATGCAAAAATATTTTAGAGTGATACAGGCTGTGAAACAAAAGTTTATTTTCTATAAGTCTACAGGTCCAAAAGTGCATTTAGATGAAGTATAGTAACCTACTTCAAAGGGTTTAAATAGAGACTGGATTGATCTTTACTGTCAAAACCAACAAAACTAAAAAAAACCCCAAAAACTCCACATGGAGACACAACAAAAGCAGCCGCACCGGAGCGACCAGCAGGGGGCATCAGCGCTGGCAAACGCTTCAAACATGGTGAATGTAGAGAAAGAAAAACTTCCAGCGGAAAGACAGGCGTGGAAGATTTCAGAGACTGAAGAACTGCTGAGAGTTTGACCTCAACAAGTGAGGATCAAGAGCTGCTCAGAGACGAAGTTAAAGCTCGTTTACTGTAAAATATAGCTGTCATAATGGAAGCGTCTGAGAGCAAGAGCTTGTGCTGGGCATCCAGCCACACATTCATCCTGCAAACACACTGCTTACAGTGAGATACCGCCCCTCTGGAGACCCTATAATCTCACACACACACACACACACAGAGTGTATATCAGTGTGACATCTGTAAGAGCAAGCGCTGATTGTGATGTGCCAAACAATCTTGGAAAGCATTTTACACACTGTAAGATAGAGACTATACTGTATTTGTCTGCCTTCAAGAAACATTACATCATCCTGCGACGACATCATCAGTGTTGCTGCTTGCTTACAGATGCCTGCAAAAAAAATCTTAATCAGTCTTGACTGTTTTCCAGAGGAATGATTACATATTTGTACTGTGGGGGGGGGGGGGAAAGACAAATACACTGATTATGAACAAGATTCTTTGTAGTGTGCAAGCAAAATTAATTAATAAATATGAAGTAATTATTTAAAAAAAAAAAAAAGCATATTCATCATCAAATCCAATGTTTCAGTAAAAACAATTTGAATAAGTATAAACAATTCGATGAATGCATTTTTAAATTATTTAAATAGATTCAAATAGATGCAAATATTTCAACTATGCCTTGATTTTAATGTATGCATTTAAATAAAAAATAAAATAAAAAAAAATTTATCATCAATAAATACAATGTTTCAGTCTCATATTTTAACTAATTGAATATCGCTGACTTTACAGCTAGCAATATTTGACAATTGTTCATACTTTTTAACTGAGTAAATGTAATTATTTTTCACAATTAACAGCTTTATGTTGATTCTATGCCGGTGGAATAAATGGATTCTAAAAATAAGATTTAAAATCGTATAGATGCAACCAGTTAAACTATGCCATGATTTTCATATAAATAAACATTTAAACAAATACAAACTTAAAAAGAGGTAAGTACAATTAAAAGTATATTTATCAATAAATCCAATGCATTTCAGGGTTGGGAATCGAAAATCAATTACAATTCCAGAATCGGATACTTAACGTCAGGACTTGGATACTTGTAAAAATTAAAATTTCAATTCTTCATATCAATTCCTGTGTGCACATCTTTTTTTTTAGATGGTGAAAAGGGGCTGTTAAAAATGTATTTGTCTTTGAATCATTCGTTCAAGAGATTCATTCAAAAACACTGATTCATCCAGTAATGAAACAAGTCAATCTTGAGTGAGTCATTGAATCATTCCATGATATTTTGTTTAGTTGTCAATTTTTTTTTTTCTTCAGAATTGTGCGTGAACTACAACCTCCATTTAAAAAAAATAAATAAAAATCATTCAGAATTGCTGCTCTATTTTGCACTCAAACAGCTCTTAATCGAGTCCAGTTTTTATGTAGCCGGCTGATTTTTGTTCATTGTATTCAGCAGCAATTAAATGTTTTGAAAAAAAGAGACAAAGTATAAATATATTTGACTTCATTTTTTTTTTTAACCACATTGGAATCGAAACTGCAAATCAATAAGAATCGGAATCGATAAGCAGAATCGGAATTGGATTTGATCAAATTTAAATGATACCCAACCCTATATTTTAACTACTTAAATATTGCTTTTTCCACAGCTAACCATATTTTAACCATTCATATGTTTTAACTGAATAAATTTAACATTTCAAAATGACCCATTTTATGCTGATTGTAAGCAGTTTGAATAAATGCATTTTGAAGATATGATTATTTAAATCAAATGCAACTAGTAAAACTATGCTATGATTTTATATAAATATTTAAATATAAATAAATATAAAAAAAAACAAATATACTTTAAAAGAATAAATAAAAAAAAATACAAAAACAAATCAATAAAAATAAATTACTACAAAGTAATTTATAAGCATGAATTTTTTTATGCAAAACTGGTGTTTTTCCTCTTTTGGGTTTAAAACACACACACACACACACACACAGGACATGTTTTTGTAAGATTCACCCATTTTTATTTGACTATTCTGACCTTCTGACTGAAGTGCAGTGAACTCATCGATCCGGCAGATAAACGTTTCTGAACAAACTCAAAAGCTCTCAAGAAACGCCAGCATTCCCAAAACATCTCAGGAAAACTGGATTTCTGCCACTTTAAACCCTCTAAACACACAAGAAACTCAGGCACTGTCCTCCAAAAAAAAACAACTTCTGTGAGGGAACACTGACACTATTCACTGCACTCAGAATCCAGAGCTGATATCAAACACGTTCTTTATATTTTTAGATTTCAGTGTGTTCAGTGAAAGGCGAGCTGAAGTGAGTGGTGAATGAGAAGCGATCTGTTGGCAGGCGTCAGTGCGGTGTGACGTTGTGTTTGCACGTGATACAGCGCATGTGCAGTCATGCTGACGGGTTCAAGAAGAGTTTACAGCCAGATAAACCACGCCGCAGGACAGAGACAGAGAGAGAGCCATTCAAGGAGACTGATCAGAAATATGAGTAATCACTCAACTATCAAGCAGCCCTTGAATATAATTCACAAACAGCCCTGCATGCAGATACCGTGAGGAGGACACAGAAACAGCCACAGGTTCAGATCAGAACAATGACGTCACCACACACCAACATCAGCAGAAAATCAGCTGCTTATTATATAACTGAAAATACTCAGAGAGGACTCATTATTACAACAGTCTTCAGCTGATGCTCCATAAGTTTCAATAAATTGTTTGAAAAAAATACTATAAATACACTAAAACTGTTTCACCAGTGTTGTTCCAAATGCGCATATATATATATATATATATATATATATATATATTAGAAAAAGAAATAAAAAAAGATGATTTTTCTGATTAAAAATTAAAATTGCAAATTAGCTGTGCTTGTTTGTGAACTGCACAATTTTGACAAAAATACTGAAATTTATATCAATGACTAACAACTTATTATTAATGATTATTATTAGCATTTAAGAAAAAATACACCATATATTAAACAATGTATTACAATAGTAGTTTAATTAAATTATTATTATTTAGTATAAATGTACAAATTATTTTACAGTACAACTGTAAAATTATAATACTAATATTTATGCCTTAATTTCTTAATTTTTACAAGAGTCTTCATCTGATGTTTTTAATTTTAGTTTAATTAAATAATTTTGTTTAAAAAAACTCTGTACAGCCCAGAAGCAAGCACAGCAAACCCAATTAAAACAATATGATTATTGTTAAAAATATTAAAAAAAATATTGCTGTTGTAATTATATTATTGTACTTTAAAATTAAATGACTAAAAGTACTGTAACTAAAATTGTAATACTGTAAAATTACTAATTCTAATTAAATTACCAATAATTTCTAACATTTGTCTTAATTTCTTCATTTTCAATAGAGCTGCTCGTGTGTTACAAAAAAAAAAAAAACAAGCAAAAAGCAAAACATTTATTTACATAAATCAGACTTTGCATTTTAATAATTACACTTAGCCATATTCTGGTTGCAGTTTTATTCTTATTAATTATTCAGGCTGAAAAACACCAACAAAAGTGGGTGGGATTTATACTACAAAGATGTCAAAAAGCACACCCTAAATAGTTCATAAGACAAGTGCACTATATTTAAACCAATGAATCTGAAGGCAAACAATAGTTTTGTAGAATTCAAAACTGAAGTACTGATAATTCATTAATAATCTTCTCCTCTAAAGCTCTGAAATGGACAATAAAAGCCATAAATAGCATTGATGCCATTGCTTGTCATGTGTCTCTTCATCACAAACATTGAGAGCTACAGTGATTAGGAGATTAAATAAAGACTATTTAACTATTTATTAGTGACTTCCAAGACAAGAAACGTCCCTTAATTACTTAATTGACCAGTAAATTGCAGCAAATGAATGCATATTCATCATTCAATCATTAATCAAGTGTCACATGAATGACAATTTGAGGCTAATCCACTAAATGATTGTTTCAGAGTTTCTCCAGCAAAGCAAACACTGTAATTACAAGCGGACATTTATTACTGCCTCTCAATCAAAAATGAAGACAAATGAATGATCCTCTGCTGCATTAGAAACAAACCAAATAACTTCTGAAAGACGTCTTGAAAAAGATTTGTGCCTACATTACTGCAGTGACAATAAGCGTACAACAAATCCTGCATTATGAACATGAAACTTGCTGGAATGATTAAAAATTGAAGCCCTGTGAAACAGGAAAACCAACCTGATATAAACAAGCCTAATAATGATTCAACCGGAGCGGCTACGCCTCCGACCGCATTACACACATCCAAAACGGAAGCTGTTTTCTATTCACAAGATCAAATAAAGGTGGAAGACAAGCCCCGTAAAACAGCGTTACTGACACGAACGGCTGACTTTTCCCCCGTCTGAAGAGCTTTAATCAAATATTCAGGATAAAAAGAGAGCTGTCAAACAGCTGGTTGAATGTGATCTGACAGACTTAGCAGAAAACAGAGCTCTGACAGATATCAGCTGATTCACAACGACAAGATTAACATCGCTTAATCACTGGACTAATGCCTTCAGTACGGCTAGTTTAAAGCTTTCTTGAGCTGAGCCTAGAATGCTAATTAACAATGCTCACTATGCCGTAAAAAAAAAAATACCAAAGTTGTAAATAAAGATTACGAGAGTATGTTTTACAAGATAATACTAGCCGTTCTATTTCTTCAAAATGTTTTGTAATTTAAGTTTACTAGAAATTTCTGAGTGAATATTCAAAGTTTCAAAGCAAATCCTACAGTGTATTTGTTTCCATAGTCACATTATATATTAAAGCGACAATTTAGAGTAGTTCAGCCAAAAATGAAAACCTGCTTAAAAATGTGCTCAACCTCAGGCCATCTGCGATGTAGATGAGTTTGTTTCTTCATCAGATTTGGAGAAATGTGTCTCAGCAGTGGATGCTCTGCAGTGAATGGGTGCCGTCAGAATGAGAGTCCAAATAGCTGATAAAAACATCACAATCCACACCACTCCAGGGGTCCGTTCTTCGTACGTCGCTTATTATATCCGAGATCAAATGACACATCCAAGATGATATCATCGCACTAATCAGGATCTGGCTAATTCGGTTCTTCGAACGCACCTGTTGTTGATGATTAGTATGGCTGGATTGAGTTATCGGAGATAATTGCGCGTTCATGGGTTGGTTTAAAAGGGCAGATGTATCGATACTCGAAACCACGATCAGCAATGCAGTGATTGGCTGGCGGCAAGACGGCAACGTAATGACATCATATCATTAAAAAAAGACACCTGACGAAAAACTTGACAAATTTCTGGACTTTTATAAGGAAACAGCCAAGCGAACAAAACTACATAAATGTTATAATAGATAAATGAAATGTGCGCTGTTTTTAATGTATTTGTAATTTTTTTTACATGATTCCCAATTATTTATATTCACGATTTCAACTATTTGTACAGACTATACATTTTTACTTCAATGTTGTAATTAGCAATTCATTTAATTTTATCTTTGAAACAGATTTGTTACGTGACAGCATTAATTAAAGTTTCTTAAGGGTCAAGATCATGTTATCTGCATCTCCTGCGCTCCATCAAGCCACTCCCATAATATCTGTCATCACTCAAATTAATATAACGACTCAGATTAACTGTAGAGCATGTGTGTAAGACTCCAATACAACTATCAATTATTTCCTCACTAATAAATCTTTCAATGAGTAAAACTGGCTGTGTCTATAGTATTATAGACTACACAACATTATTATCTTATTTTCAAATTGATTTTTAAATTATTATTATTTTAAATGATTGTCCCTGGACCAGTAGGGTACTCTTGTAATAAAGCAGTGGTGGCTGGGACATATTTTAAGTATCAATTCTGCTTAAAAAGATGCAATCTAATCCTGTTTACATGAAATAAGCCTGCTCCCGAGCAGGTTCAAGCTTACAAACCTGTTGCTATGACAACAAGTCTAGGATGAGCTTCGAAGAACCAAATGATCCAAGATCAAGCAAAATCGGCAACAATCAAATCCAGCTAACTGAGTTAGCGACGTACGAAGAACGGACCCCAGTCCATCAGTTAACATCTGGAGAAGACAAAAGCTGAAACAAATCCATCATTAAGAAATTTTTAACTAAAATACAAGTCCATAATAATGCTTCCTCCAGTGAAAAGGTCCATCTCCTGTTGTCTCTCACATCAAAATCCAGCCACATATTTGTTTAGAGCTGTTTTGTCTTGTAAACGCTGCTTGATCTGTGCAGATTTCTCTCCTGATTCAGACAAGACCACTTTTTCACTGGAGGAAGCGTTATTATGGATAGAGGACTCATATTTTAGTTAAAAAAAACAACAAAAAAAACCTCTTATTGATGAATTTGTTTCTTACAAACACACGGCTTTTCTCTTCTCAAGACACTAACTGTTGTACTGGAGTGGTGTGGATTATTGTGATGTTTTTATCAGCTGTTTGGACTCTCATTCTGACGGCACCCATTCACTGCAGAGCATCCACTGCTGAGACACATTTCTCCAAATTTGATGAAAAAACAAACTCCGCTACATCTTGGATGACCTGTAGAAAAGTAAACTGTTAGCAAATTTTTGAGAGAACTAGTCTTTAAAAACAAACCAATCGAAAGGGAAAACTCTATTTTTACAATCAGTAGCTCAGAAATAGCAGCGCATGGATTCAAACCTGAAACCGATGCAACAAAAAACACTTAAAACCACTTCAGCGGCTCTCAAATGATTTTTCATTGATTAAGAGTCCTCCGCTCCAACACGATCCAGTGCTGTACTAAGAATATGCCAATGACAACATCTAATAATCATTGCAAAGTGCTCTTCTGCATTAATGGGATTCCTCATGTGTCGGTCGTCAGAACAGACATCTCCAGTGCTGGAGAGAAAACAGCTGGATTGCCAAAAAATGAATTAGATTTTGCATTTTTTCCACTCACAGAAAATCCAGCCAGCTTATGGTTTTCCAGCTCCTGCAAATCCGCTCGATTGTTTAGCATTAGCATGTAGAGCACTGCTTACAGCATTGTGTATTGTTGGCGTAACTATATGAAGGGGTTTAACGGGTATAATGAGATTTAGCTTTTTCATACACACTTAACCCACCATAAATGTTTACTGCTAACAGGCTGCATCTGTTTGAACATCAATAACATGTTCAGTCATTTAAAAAGTAATTCAATCACATTCATTTAAAAACAACTTGTAATCAAAGCAGACTCATATTGACTTTGTCTAGTGCTGTATGTGCAAATGATAGCTTTGTGTGAGAGACAGACCCAAATTTAAGTCTGCTTGATAATGAAGCAATCCTGTAGCTCATCGATGCATTATGCATACATATTTAAACTTGCTGCATGATTCATGATGAGTCAGAACCACAGCAAGGCTCAATATTACATGAACAAATGGTCAGGTAGTGTCCAGTTTAACAAAAATAAATACTTCACCCAGCACATAAAAATGCATTGCCTAAAATAAGTGTCTAATGACCATCTGTACTAATGGTTTAACTGGGTCAGAGTGAGAAAACATCTCATTGCAGTGGCATTTAGAGCAGATGACATCAAACCTGCCACAAACAGGTGCGAGACGTATTAAGGGACTAATACACAAATGCGGATGAGGTTTGAAAGCTGTGGCAAAAGATTATTGATCAATGAAGACTTAATTTCAGTCTGTTCACCACACAAAGATAACATACTGTATGACTTCAGGGCCCGTATTCACAAAACATCTTAAGGCTAAAAGTACTGTAGCTCATAACTTGCCGATTTAGGAGAAAATCTTAAAAATAATGGGTGTCAGTCCTACATTTTTGCTCTAAGAGTATTTCACAAAGCGTTTTAGCGCTAAAACTAGCTCCTAAATCTGTGAAATGTTAGGAGTAGTGAAGAGGACTCCTAAGTCACTAAAACCAACTCACAACTATCCTAAAATGACTGTTTCCGGCAATCTGCCTCAGAATATAAACCTTCTAGAAACATTTGACAATAACGAGCTTTTAAAAAGGCATCACCTTTGGGTTTGGAGGTTATCCCAACTCCAGATTTTCCTTTGATTATATCCTTGTTTTTATGAACCAGTCGGGCAAGAAGTAACAGCTGTTCTTGTGTCCAGTTTGGTTGTATTTTACGTTTGCATGTCTTACGATCAGCCATGATTATTCTACTCTGTTAATTAGAAAGAGGTTTATATGCATATTCGCTACGAGAAGCATACATGTAAGAGACAGAAAATTATCTGAACATATACTTGTTTTATTAGTGACACTTAGCCTGCATTTTAAAATCCTCATTTGAATGTGGCAATTAACATTATTTTTAAACCTTTATTTAGATATGGCAACATAATATGGTGCGCTACAATATTTCTATGAATAAATCTCTGACAGAGATCAGCCAATCACTGTGTGCATAGTTAATGAGCATGCTGACATCATCCATAGCAACGAGGT
>JAFVLL020031733.1:0-17685 GCA_021397915.2 Tor tambroides
ATTTATACATATTGGTTGTCTCTTTAAGTGACTTATATTTTTGTAAATACACTTTAGTTATTTGGATTCTTTTCACTTTGTACAATAAATCACTTTCGTTGGCAGTTTGTGTTCTTGCATTGTTTCTTGCCGCCTCCATCATATTACAGATTTGCCACAATCTCAATGTTACTCCTTTTCCCCTAGATAATCTTAAAAGGGTCGTAACAGTCCTACACGTGTGAAACAGGGCTTGGGTGCTTCAGGGCCACTCTACAAACGAATCGATATTATTGAACGAATCCTTTTATTGAACGATTCAGTGTTCACTTCTGTGCACGGAATCATGTTCGTCGCCTACAATGCCACATTCAAATGAGTTATTGTAGCTTTACGTTTCAGTTTTCAGTTAACGGCATGATAACTGTACTGTCAACGTATTTGCAGCAAAGCTGTATTAAATAGTACAAAAACAAAATGCAAAATGTTCTCAGTAATTCTAAGAGTAATAGCCTTGGCCCTTTTTGTCTGAATAACCGAACTGATTCGCTTAGTGAATCCATTCTCGTTCACAAGAAAGAGGCCGAAAGACGCTAATTATTAATCCCACATAATAGTCTAAACACAATTAAAATGACATTAAGGGCGTTACTATTGTTTTTTTAAGACCCAGCTGTTGACAAAATGACTTTTGCAGTTGATTAAGTCCCAACAGATGACAAAATGAATGAAACATATATCTGCTTGTCTGAGAGAATAGAGATTAGACTTGTTTCGGTCAAGATTGAATCGACTAAAATGACTCATTCAAAATTCTATGACACATTCACTTTTGCCGCCAGCTATAATGCAGAAAGGCCCACTGAAAGAGTTATCGAACAAAACTGGAAATTATCACAAACATAAAGTAGCCTAATATGTAAATTATGACTATTAGTTTTTTTTCACAAATCTGTTAGATTATTGTGTGTAAATGGACGTACCCGGTAACAATTTTTGGTTCCCAAAACGTTCTGGGAATGTTATTTTTGGTTATAAAAACAAAACCTAGAAATAATTTTCGAGAACGTTTTGAATTTGAAGGACGTTCTGTGTATACTGAAGAAGGTTCTCTTTAAGTTGTCACATCGCCTACAAGAACCTCATGATGGATGGTTAGCTTTGAGTTACGAAAAAAAGAACTAAAATGACCGTTCCCAGGACATTCTTATTAATGGGAACGTTCTATCTTTGCTGTTCTGTACCAATTAAAAGAGTATTGGTGAACGAATCTCCATGAAGAAAGGATTCAAAAGATTCGATTCGCTGAGATGAATCAATCTCCCCGGCACTAACAGTTACCACCCACCACTTCCGAGCTCGAGTGAGTCGGAGAGACAGACAGACAGACAGAGCGTACACAACACACATCTCCCTCCCTCCGGCTTGACTGCTCTCTTCCTCACCACAGACTCTCCACCGATTCACCACCGGCTGCCTCATCCAGGCATGGCAGACGGCTTTACCCCATCATGGCAGTGCTACATTACACCCTTGACTTCAAGCTCCGTGCGCCAGGTAAATGTGAGTGAAATGAATGAAGGGGCGAGTGAAGAGGAGGGCTCGTGTTGCACTGCAGAAGTGCGGGCCTCCTCGCAACTGCTCTGTAAGCGATTTATTGTCTCTTATAATAGCGGCGAGGCTGCAGTCCCACTGCTGCATTGCCGAGACGGCCACGGGATGCATGTGTTATTGCAATCGAGCGTATGGCTTCTTTTGTTGTGCACGTCCTCCTGACGTTTGCTCTGATAAATGACCTTCCAGTTCTAGGGGGTAGCATAGCGGTGTGTTAGCGGAGGCTAATGTCGGCTGTGTTTCTTGCATTTGAATGAAGCTCTTATATGAACATATGCACTCGCAGACGAAACATTTCCTGTTACATATTACCTGTCGTTACGAATGAACAGCGCGTAACTCCGTTACGTTAGCTACTAACTTACTCCTCTGTTTATATGACACACATTTTTGAACTAGAATTGTTTTTTTCTGTATGTTGGCAAGCTCTGAAAGTCTCTCACCTCCTAACAGTCGTGCCTCTAATAATATCGCAAGCCGATAAGATCAGTAGTCCATATTTGCACACTGCAGCGATCATACTTCGATATTACACACAAACATGCCTTATCTGTTTTGTGGGGAGCGTGACAGGTGCAGACTATCATGTACTGTGTGTTTGGATTTGTATTAGATACATTTACTGCTGCATATCTGTATGTTACAATTCTACCCTACTTTATACAGTAGAATAGATAGGAATCAATATGGATTGACTTGTTTGTAGATGTGCGAAACTAGGTTAAAATGGGTTGTTTTGCAAGATATCCTTAAATTTAAAAGCAAATTGAATCCTGCAATTAAAATAATTATCTTATTTAATATACAAAACAGACCCAACTTATTTGTGATTTGTGAGTTTTAAAGGGAAAATTATGAAATGTAATTATGTATAAGAAAATGAGTTATTCGCTCATGCTGTCCAAAGCTGATCTGACTTTCCTCTGTGGAAAACAAAAGATGTTGGGCCGAATGACTCAGTCTCCATTCACTTTCAGTTTAAAAAAGCTGCAATGATGTGAATAGTGAATTAAGTTGTTAGCTCTTAAAGGAATAGTTGACAAACAAAACCATTTTGTTACCATTGACTTCTATTGCATATAAAAAAAAAAAAAAAACACTGAACCATTTCTCAAAATATATTTTATGTTTCACCAAGAAAAAGGTTTGGAAAAACATTAGGGTGTGTAAATTCAATAAGATTGGCTTTAGAGTCAGTCATCTTCAATTAAAAGCTTAGAGGATAAACGAATCTGTCTGTTTTCCCTCTCTTTTTAGCTGATGTCTCTGCGACTGTGCTTGGCCTGCAGTCTATATTTCAAGAGCAGGAAATGACAGAGAACATCCACGACTCGGAGGGACATGGATATCTGGCAACCTTTGTCGGCAAGAATGGCAGGTGAGCATTTTTGCCTCTTTCGTAACATGTCACAGTATGCAAAAATTCTTCAATATGTTTTGTTTAGCTGAAAGGGGGAGGGATCTGAATTTGAATGATGAATGATTGCCCTCTCATTATATCACATTTTTTTTAGCAATGACTCGTAAGCTAGAAAAAAGCTACCAGTTTCCTTTCCATCAGACCATTCAATGGAGCTTTTTCATTTTTGCTGTGTAACAACTAAGCATAATGTCAAAGCTAACTGACAATAATGATGCCTGACCACACAAACGCCCCACTGAAAACACCAGGTGTGCTCCTGTGTTCAGACACTCTTTAGGATGACCATTGATTGGCCAGTTAAGTGCATCCTCTGTGCAACAAAGGAAAGCATTTAGAAGAGCGCAGGGTCATTTTAGTGGCTTTGTGCATCTGATCTAAAGGCTTTGGCTCTCACTTCCTGTTTTGTGTGTGGCTCGCTGTAAACACAGCTGTTGGGGCTTTGTGTAGGCTGAAGCTGGGATGAATCTGGCCTGAGCGCCACATATCACTTTTTGGTTTTTGACTGCAGTTTTGAGGTTTTAATTGTGCTTCTATATTTTCCTTGTGATCAGGTTTGCCATCTTACGAATGCACTCCCATGGTCTGGTGACCTTTGACCTGCAGTGTCTTGAAGGGGATGATGTAGCACAAGTAGACAATGTGAGTTAACAGAACTGATAGAGAAGAGATAATAGGGATGCATGATAACTTAATGTCAATCTTAAAGGGATAGTTCACCCAAAATTGAAAATTCTGTCATTAATTACTCACCCTCATGTCGTTCCATAAGACCTTCATTCATCTTTGGAACACAAATTAAGATATTTTTGATGAACTCTCATGAATGGCGGTGGACGGTTACACGGAAGAGTAGAAATTGTTGAATAAAGTCGTTATTTCTGTTTTCTTTGCGCACAAAAAGTATTCTCGCAGCTTCATAAAATTAAGATTGAACCACTGATGTGACATGGACTAGTTTAATGAAGTCTGTACTACTTTTCTGGGCCTTGAACATGTCAGTTGCGTTGCTGTCTATGGAGGGTCAGAAAGCGTTCGGATTTCATCAAAAATATCTTAATTTGTGTTCAGAAGATGAATGAAAGTCTTACGGGTTTGGAGCGACATGAGGATGAGTAATTAATGACAATTTTCATTTTTGGGTGAACAAATAAAACACTAACATTTATTCTTAAGCAAATCTCACAATGAATGTCAAATGTCATATATTTCCAGTCATACCCTAAAGTCTATGTTTATATACCATCATTCAAAACAATTTTTTTTTTTTTTATGTTTTGGAAAGAAGTCTCTTAAGCTCACTGTGGCTGCATTTATTTGCTCAAAGATACAGTAAAAGCAGCAATATTTTTACATTTTAAAATAACTGCTTTCTGTTTTAAAATATTTAAAATGTAATTTGACTAAATTAAACTAAACTAAATTACTCCAGTTTTCAGTGTCACATGAACCTTCAGAAATCATTCTAATATGCTGATTTGCTGCTCAAGAAACATTTTTATTATTAAGCTTTGATGATTTTTTTTTTTTTTTGATGAATAGAAAGTTAAAAATAACAGCATGATCGTACATCATTCTGACCTCAGATCAACCATGAGGCTTGAGTGATTCAACCGTTCCAGAATGTGTTTACTTCCTGTTTCTCTTTATTTAGAAGGTCATAATTAAGACAATGTTTTCTTTGCAGCTACTGAATGCACTGGAGAAGAAATTAAAAGCTCTCCTGGATGGAAATATCCAAAGGATCAAGAGGTATTTTCATTCTGAATCAGTTTCCATAAATAAAACCTCTTCATTCAAGCATGTATCCTGTGGGACATTATTTAGATCTTTTAACTGAATGTTTCCTGTCAGACTCCCTGCGCTGGTTCGAGGCGGTGATGTGGACCGATACTGGCCCACGGCTGACGGCAGGCTGATGGAATATGATATTGATGAAGTTGTGTACGAGAAGGACTCCGCCTACCAGAACATCAAAATCTTGCACTCGCGGCAGTTTGGCAATATACTCATCCTAAACGGGGATGTCAGTAAGTAAAAAGAGTCTCGTTTATTTACTAGTTTTAGGGTTATTGTGTCGTATGAACATGTGGTAATTTAGTGTGATTGAATGTCAGATCTGGCAGAAAGTGATCTGCCCTACACTCAGGCCATTATGGGCAGCGGCAAAGAGCACTATGCTGGAAAGGAGGTACTAATTCTGGGAGGAGGAGACGGTGGAATTCTCCATGAGGCGGTGAAGCTCAAACCAAAGATGATCACCATGGTTGAGATATCCTTTATGCTTAAATGGAAAACAGCTCCGTAATTTGTAACTGACTAGTTTTTACTTTCCTTAATTGAATATTTACATTGACGAGCTGGTCATTGAAGGATGTCGAAAACACATGAGGAAGACATGCGGGAATGTTTTAGATAACTTGAAGGGAGATTGTTATGAGGTAGGATTGAATTTTATCAGTTAAAGCTCTTATTTATTTCGCCCCCAGTTACCAGCAAAGCTTCGGTTTGTAACTATAAACTTCAGTTCAAAAGTTTGGGATTGGTAAGAATTTTTAATTTTTTTTGAAAGAAGCCTCTTATGCTCACTAAAGGTCATTGCACACTGAGTCCAAAATTTTCGCACGTTAAAAAATAAATCGTCCGTCATAAAAATATTCAGATCGAGTTCAATTTTCTGCATTTTTCACATCCATAACAAGCATTTTGAGAGGTGTTTTGACAATTAAGAACCACCGTACAAGCGAATGCCAAAATCCAGAATGGCCACTGACAAGTTGATCCACTTCGTATCGCAGCACAAAGCACTGTATGACAAACAAAGTGTGGAATACAAAGAGACGGATTGGATGGACCCAATATTTCCTCTTTAAAAGAGAAAAAGAAAAAGGAAATATTGGGTCCAGCCCAGACAGAGGACAACAAAATCATCCTCACAAGACTCTATTTCGTATTGTTTTGCAAATTTTTTCACAACAAATTTATTAATACGCATCGGACTCAGTGTGCAAGGTTTCAGTGCGTGACGAGTTTTTAGGATGACGAATATGAAAAAAACACATATGAAAATTTAGCACTCATTGTGCAAGGACATTTAGACTGCATTTATTTGAAAAATAGAAGGAAATTTAAAATAACTGTTTTCTATTTGAATATATTTTAAAATGTAATTTATTCCTGTGATGGCAAAGCCGAATTTTCAGCATCATTACTTCAGTCTTTAGTGTCACATGGTCTTTTAGAAATCATTCTGTGCTGATTTGGTGCTCAAGAAACATTACTTACTATTATCATTTTTGTCATGATTCTCTGATGAATCATGTTCAAGTTAAAAAGAACAGAATTTATTTGAAATAGAAATGTTTTGTCACATTCTAAATGTCTATACTGTCACTTTTGATCAATTTAATGAGTCCTTGCTGTATAAAAGTATAAATTTCTTCCTACTGACCCTAAGCATTTTAACGGTAGTGTTGTATTAGACTGTATTACTCATTCTCAGTTATTTGTCCTTTTTTGGCTCTCTCTCAGGACCATTCAGAAGTTGCTAAACCTATTTGTATGCTTGAAGTTACAATGAGGCCCCTTTCCTGCTTTTGAAGCAAGTGCAATGTAGACAGTTGAGGGAAATTACCCAAACTCTGGGCAACTGCCAACCTCTTTGTGGCTAACAATGAAAGTATATTTCCCACAATATCACTTTTTCTCATTTTCCCCTTTTTTGTTTTAGGTTTTGGTTCAAGACTGTGTTCCCGTACTTAAAAAGTTTGCAGAGCAAGGGAGGACGTTTGATTACGTTATAAATGACTTGACAGCTGTCCCTATTTCCACAGCACCTGAGGAAGGTTAGTGTACTGTATATGCAGCTACACTTTTCTGACTGAGCTTTACAAGTGTTACATTGATTAATTTGCTCTGGATTCTTCTATAGATTCAACATGGGAATTCCTGAGACTCATCCTTGACCTCTCCATTAGAGTTCTGCGGCCCGGTGGAAAGTACTTCACACAGGTGAGAGGGGCAGGTAGTTCAAGTTACTGTGAAGTTTTGCTGTTTTTCATTCCTTTAATATGCTAATATGTTATTTTCTGCCTGTAGGGTAATTGTGTGAATCTGACTGATGCACTCAGTGAATATGAAAAGCTTTTGGGGAGACTTTCGTGCAAAGTGGATTTTTCCAAAGAGGTGGTGTGTGTTCCCTCATATATGGAGCTGTATCCTTTTTAAATTCAGTTCTCTTGTGGTGAAATACATTTATCATGACAGTTATGTTAAATGATTTATATTTTGTTTATAAAAAGTACATTTAATATTTAATATTTATTTTTAAATTGTTTTTTTTTCTGTCAAAAATATGCCAATTATATAGTTTTTATATAGTGATTTCAAGATAACTGTAAATTGATAAATGTTTGCTTTAATTTAATTTGTTTTTTTCTTGTTGTTCATTGAAATTTTTGTCAAGGAAACCCTCATAGACGGCCTCATATCACTTGAATTGACTGTTCCTTAACATGTTGACTCAGATGGGTGTTTTACACCATCTGGAAGAAGTAATGTCTCTTCCTCCACTCTCTCCTCCAAGTCCTGCCGGAATGTGAAGATTTCCCCCTCACCCTCTGATGCACTGAGGGGAGATGGGCACATATCTCTCCAAGCACTGTTTCCGTTTCTACTGTCCCTTCACGTCCAAAAATTAACAGCCTTCCCTGTTTTGACATGGCTATTTGCATTTTTGTGTTTGAAATTTCACAGAGTTCCTTGTTTTGTTTGTTTGCCAGTGTTGGTTTGATGTTGTTTGCGTGGAGTCCTCCAGGGAGCGCTGTGGTGCGGTGTGTGTGAGTGACACTGCTGATGATACTGAAGCCTGGAGGGTGGCGAAGCATCCAGACACATTTCTGACTCCTGCCTTTGAGGATTTGCTCTTATGATTCAGATTTACAAAGCAATTTGTGTTTTACTGTAGCTCCATAGTTTTCTTTTTGTTGGCCTTTGTGTTTGAATTTTTTGCATCCTTTTGTAACTGTGGCTTGAGTGTGATTTGATTCATGGTGCTTCACAGAGAGTTCATTGGCAGTGTTGCATTCTGGGATTTCACTGAATAGTCTATTGAAGCCCCTAAATATGTCTCAGAAGGGAAAAAAGTCATTGCTGTGGCAATTTTCATTCTTGTTTTCTTTTTACTGAACTGTGAATGTTTAGTTTTTTTTATGATTAGCACAAACTAGGTCCAAAGTAGGTTTCCCTGCTTGATGTTTTTGCAAGGATATTGTTTTGTTTTTTCTGAATGTAGGCCACTTAGATTCACACCCTTTTATCCATACGGTGCTTCGTTGATATTATTTATTATTTGATTTTATTTTACCATATACCAGTGATCCTGCCCTGAAAAGTAACTTCTGTTAATGAGTGATAATAATCTATTAAAGCAGTTGAGGAGAAAAATGTCTAGTCTCTCTTTTTTGTCTGTTCTCTGATCCGGTCCTATGAAAATACTATGCACAATTATTATTATTATGATCATTGTGATTGCTATTACTCATAGCATTTCACAATCATAACTGCTATCAAAACTAATGTCAGTAAAAATAACTGCAATGCAATACGTTTACACTGCTTTGCATTATGAAAAGAAATTGGTTTTCAGTTGCAATTTTAACGTCTAACATTTAATAAAATAGAAAGTGAATATAAATCAACAGATCTTCGATTTTTAATTAATTTAAATTGTTTTATTTAAAATAAAAAAATTAAATCAGATTATATTTATTTTAGTGAAAATAATGGCCACACCAGAAAGCAGATGTTACATTAAAGCTATAAAAGCGGTCAATGAATTTAAAAAAGGTGCACAAATCACTTCGCGATATTTAGAACGCAGTCCTTTAAAGGGCACTGACCATGATCAACCTTTTATTATTATTATTATTATTATTATGCTTTAAATGACAAAAACAAAACAGTACGACGATAATCAATCTCTCTATCATCCTTTATATTGCATTACGTCATATTTTTCAGGCTGGATTACGTGCCAAGGAGCTAAAACTGGTGTTTTCTGTTAGTTGTAGTTCTTTCCCATGCGCCGTCACGTCAGCGTCAGCATTAAGAAACCGTTAAATGACTACATTTCCCATAACGCACGCTGGGCAAAAATACTGGTGGGCGGAGACTACTTGTGTGAACATAGATTTCTGTACCTGTCTGCTGATCTAGTCTGAATTATCGTTAATTTGTAAAGTGTAAAACTGTACTGTTTATAGAAGAGGACTCATATGGTGCAAGGAGGGCTAGACGCTTTACGTGCTCAAAGGGTTTTGTTTTCCTCACACCATGGAGAAACAGTTGCATTTGAATTTGCTAGCCTCCAAACCCCCAATGGCAGGTTTGCAGTCGGGATCTAACGTTAAATTAAGAATGGGGTGAGTTTACGCTTTAATCATATCTTTTAATCATAATCATATGCACATTAGTGCATACAAGGTGTTTTAGCAACCCCGTCGCTGAGAGCTGTTAGCTGTCACGATCTAGAAGATCCATAAAGTGACGAGTCATCTCGGGGTCTATTGCTTATATGTGTGTTTAACTATTTCCATATTTATTGCACGGAATGACAAACATGCCTTGATCGAGGTAAAAGCCATCAACGATAAAATTTAGCTTCTCTGACTGTCTGCGGACCCCTCCTGCGTCCTGTGTCTCATTCAGCCACCGGGTTCACGACTCACTCGATAGCGATGTCCGAATCGTTCTTTTGAGTCGGATCTTTTCAAATAATCGATTGAATAAATTCACAAAACCATTCAACAACCGTCTGACATATACTACTCATATGAACCGAGAACCGAGAACCAATAAGTGAGCGGGCGAAAAGACAGTTGCTAGAAATAAAATGTATTAGAAATGTGTTTGATACGTGATTGTATTTTATTTATCAAACCACATATTAAAAAGAGTTGGTAAATTATCACCTTAAATGAAAGATTTGCGTAAATGACTCAAAAAAATGAACATTTGCTGAAAGTATACTCACCTTCAGGCTATCCAAAGTGTAGAAGAGTTTGTTTCTTCATCAGAACAGATACGGAGAAATTTATCATTAAATAACTTGCTCAACAATGGATCCTCTGGAGTGAATGGGTGCCATCAGAATAAGAGTTCAAAGTAGCTGGTGAAAACCTAACAGTAATAGACAAGTAATCCACAAGACTCGAGTCCACCAGTTAGTGTCTTGTGAAGTGAAAAGCTGTGTGTTTGTAATAAACAAATCCATCACAGACGTCTTTAACTTCAAACAGTTACTTACAGTTAAAATAAGAGTCCTCTATCCTCATATATCTTATCTGAATCATGAGAGAAATATGCACATATCAAGCACTGTTTAACTGTTTAAGTGAAAATAGTCCAAAATAGCTCTAAACAAATATGTCAGTGAATTTTGATGTGAGAGGACAACAGGGGATGAAACATTATTATGGATTCTGAACTCGTTTTTCGGTCAGAAGCAACGGTTTAAAGTTAAAACGCCTTAATGATGGATTTGTTTCTCTTTTGTGAGCTATTCCCATCACCTTTCTTCTGATTGATGATCATTTTCACACTTTATCTGAGCTCTGTATCCTTTTGGTCAGTCATTTAAAAAATCATGACCACTAGTAATTAAAATATATGTATAAAACGCACATTTGGATGTTACTAACTGTGTTTGGTTCTCCCATCTCTGTGCAGACCAGGAAGAAAACGAGATTTTACTCCTCTGTCCTGGAGTCAGTACTTCGAAACCATGGAGGACGTGGAGGTGGAAAATGACAACAGCAAAGACATATCCTTTGTTTTATTGTTGTGAAGACTCTTTATGTAGCTCATGTGCTATGACATTTCAGATTCTCCCATTCCATTCTGTGAAACATTCCTTTACTCCTTTGTACACATTTAGAATTTACAGCAGTGGCTCTCTTGGTCCCGTCCTGATGCTCCTTCATGGAGGCGGTCACTCTGCACTGTCCTGGGCAGTCTTCACTGTAAGTTTCTGTCATCTCACAAAGCCGTACCTCACTACTTGATTAATTATAGTACTTTGTTTTTAATGGTACTTCATGCATGTCAAAGGCCATGTACACACTGCAGCTAAATTCGGTTGTCAGTTCACCTTTTACTCCTTAAAGGTGGGGTAAGCGATTTCTGGTAGCAAATGTTGATATTTGAAATCACCAAAACAAACATGCCCCTATTTTGATAGCTCTGCCCCACACATACGTACGCAACCCAGGCAACGATTAGTTCTGTGAAACAAAGCAAAACCAATGTTACACCGTGTCTACACAAGATGCGAGCGGCGCGACAAAATACTATAGAAGTCATTATAATCAGTGATGCTGTCTACACTGGATGCTGCGTGGTTCGACACGACAAATCCCTGACAGTAAACTGCTGCTGCGGTCTATTTATGATGTGCTGACACAAATTTCAAATGATTTTCAACGGTCGCTTTATTGCGTCCAGTGTAGGCAGACTTTAGCTGTTGCGGCGCTGCGCGTCCGGTGTAGACACGGTGTTACTCACCTATTGAGAAGAACCAAAGCAACCTCGGCGTCCGATCGCAGGCCTTCCACGCCTTATCGTTCCGCAGACGTTTTCCTCTTTTGTTTTTTATCCGCCATCTCTATCTTTCTGTCGCTCGGCTCAGCTAATGTCTGTCCTGTGCACTGAATACTCTCTCCTCCACATCATGAGTAGACACACCCCTTACTGCTGATTGGCTACAAGTTTGTTTTGGGACTCGGCCCCGACTCAGTTTTTTTATAAAGCGTTTTTGAAAAATTACATACCCCACCTTTAATCGCGTTCTGTACACACATAATTCACTAAAATACGGGGGTGACAACCACATTAACTCCCGACAAATACAGGTAGTGACAACCGCATTTACAGAAATTCTACGCAGTGTGTACGGAACCGAACCGAACAACTAGTTGTTAATGACATATTTGAGCATGCATCAGAAATGTGTCTTCGTCTCTATGTGAGATGCAAGAAAATAACAGTGAAAGAAGTCTTTTGACACGGGGCTAGTTGCGCTCACGAGCCCTGCGGTAAAAGTGTCAGTGTTGCCAGATCGTCACAGAAAGAAAAACAACAAACAAGGACAAGCACAAAAACACTAAAACACCCAAATGCTTTGTTTTATAGCACCAAAAAAAATCTTATATCTCATATTCACAACAGACCACTTTACTAACTCCATAAAGTGCCTAGCTTTATGAGATAAGACCAACATGCCTAAAAGCGTTTTTAATTATGAGGACATGGCAACACTGCAAGACAGTGCTCTCTAAAGCAGCCTCCCGAGCATAAACAAAACACAGCATGTCTATCAGCGGTAGTTTAAAATCGATGGATAAAAAGAGTCTTTAGCCAAAAAATGGCAAATAACAAACGGCTAAATTCTTCTTCACTCCTGAAACGTGCAGTGTGTATGTGGCCAAAGAGACAGATGTGGAAAAATTTGTGATCTTGTCTGTGCACTAATATACAGTATGTATATTATATGTATGTATAAATATGCATCGTTCAAAATTTTGTGGTAGTAGGATTTTTTTTAAAAGTTTGAAATAATTTTTATATAATATAAATATAAATATAAATGAAATATAAATTACATTTTAAAATATATACTGCATTACAATAGAAAACAGTACTAAACTGTAATAATATTTAAAAATATTACTGTTTTATTATATTTTTGATCAGATAAAAGATTAAAAATTTTATTTATTTTACTTACTTATTACTTATTGATATATATATATATATATATATATTAGTGCTGTCAAACGATTAATGATTAATCGCATCCAAAATAGAAGTTTTTGTTTACATAATATATGTGTGTATACTGTGTATATTTATTATGTATATATAAAGACACACACATACAGCATATATTTTGAAAATATTTACATGTATTTACATGTATATATTTATATTCATATAAATTATATCATATATAAATATATTTAATATATAAACGTAACATATTTTTCTTAAATATATACATGCATGTGTGTGTATTTATATATACATAATAAATATACACAGTACACACATATATTATGTAAACAAAAACTTTTATTTTGGATGTGATTAATCGTGATTAATCATTTGACAGCACTAATATATATATATATATATATATATATATATATATATATATATATATATATATATATATATATATATATATATATATATATATACACACACACACACAGATAAATAGATAACATTAATATTTAATTTATATGGTTCTTAATATTAGAATTTATATTATCCAATGTTTGTATTTTCAGTCTGTTATATGCAGCCGAATTAACTGCAGGGTTGTAGCTATGGACCTCAGAGGACATGGTAAGGGATTTCAAACTCTTTTATTTCAGAAAACGTCTTTGTTTTAGTTAATTAGCTGATAACAAACCATAAGCTGTTGATTTTATAATTACATAGGTCAATAACATACATGTGATGAACACAAAATGTTTGATTTAACTGAGCAGTTTTCAAATGGTACATTTTCTCATATCATTCAGGTGATACTAAAGTAAAGAACCCTGACGACCTGTCTGCTGAAACAATGGCCAAGTGAGTACATACTCATCTCTCATCTCTCAAGGTCTGTTCAAAGCAGCATTTAATTTAGAAATGTTACTTTCTTTCAGGGATGTTGGAAAAGTGGTGGAGGCACTTTATGGTGAAAACCCACCTCCCATCATGATCATTGGTCATAGCATGGGTGGAGCAATAGCAGTTCACACAGCTGCAGCCAATCACGTGCCATCACTGCTTGGCCTTTGTGTTATTGATGTAGTGGAAGGTAAGTTTTCACCCCTTATTCTTAAGCCCGAAACACACTGCATGATTTTTGGCTGTCCCAGACGAAAGACTGGCATCGTGAAGCAATCACGCGATTTCTGATTGGCCACGATTGTTTCACGATGCCAATCTTTCGTCGGTGACAGCCGTAAATCGTCCAGTGTGTTTAGGGCTTTAGTTTACCTCGTTTCATTCTCCACACAAGCAAAAACAGATGAGAGAAAAAATATTTACTAGTGCATGCATTGAAAAATAACTTTATTTACACCTCAGAGTTTCAATCAGTGGAGTTGCATAGTTATTGCTGTAAGATATCCACCAAACCATTATGAAACCACAATATGTTTTGATTTCAGGGCAGTTTGACTATATGTGACTATGCTTTATATTTATGCATACATTTAATGTAGTTTTGCTCATTCTTCAGGTACAGCAATGGATGCCTTGAACAGCATGCAAAACTTTCTGAGGAGTCGACCAAAAACATTTAAATCTGTGGAGAATGCAATCGAATGGAGGTACAAAGTTTTCAATATACTTTTGAAAATAATATCCAGTGACAGTTGTTTAAAAATTAAATTAGTCCCCTAATATCTAAAACCTAGGACTGTCATTTGATTAATTGCACATTGATTTTTAACACCTAACATTAAAATTTGTAAACACACACACACACACACACACACATATATATATATATATATATATATATATATATATATATATATATATATATATATATATATATATAAACTATTTTATTCCCAGCTCTAATAAAGACTGATCATTTTTTTCCCCTTACCAGCGTGAAAAGTGGTCAGATCAGGAATGTTGAGTCTGCACGAGTGTCCATGGTTGGACAGGTGAAAAAGTAAGTCTTCGCTAATACTGGTTCCCTTAACTAGCTCCAGGAATTGTTGTAAATTTGTAGAAATGTTTAGCGAATGTATATATTGCACTGATTAGTTGTCTTCGGATGTTTAGATGTGAAGAGCCATTGAGTAGTCCAGGGGTTTCCAAGAGCATCAGTGAAGGCATTATTGAAGAAGAAGAAGAGGAGGATGAAGAAGAAGGTGAATCCAACCACAAAAGGAAGAAAGAGGATGATCAAGAGGTATTATATGTTTCAGTAAATGCAGCCTTGGTGAGCATAAGAGACTTTTTATCCCTTACATTATTGTACATCTAAGTATGTTTCACAATGAACATTAAGCATTATTTTATGTACAAATGTTTGACGATTTTCCTATTTGGCAGATAAAGAAAGAATGTCTGTACACCTGGCGTATTGAACTCTCAAAGACAGAGAAGTACTGGGAGGGCTGGTTTAAAGGACTGTCTTCTCTCTTTCTCACCTGCTCTGTGCCAAAACTCCTTCTGCTGGCTGGTAAGAACACTTAGACATTTGTCTTTTCGACTTACTCTGTGTAAAAAACAACTCTTAATGAGTAATGTGTCTCCCATAGGCGTTGACAGGCTTGATAAAGATCTTACCATTGGGCAAATGCAAGGTAAAACATTTATATTCTTGTGCTGTATAGTACAGCACATCACGTTGCTGTGGCCAGAAGGTCCTTCATGTCTTTTGTGGTTGTTATTATTATTATTATTATAGGAAAGTTCCAGATGCAGGTTCTGCCACAATGCGGCCATGCTGTTCATGAAGATGCCCCGGAAAAAGTATGTCTGTTTTATATCACAGTCATAGAAAACATATTCGCTTCTGCTGCATTTGCTTCTTCTGAACTATGATATCTGATGCAGGTAGCTGATGCTCTAGCCACCTTCATGGTCCGTCACAAGTTCACTGAATTCAAAGAGGGTTTCCCCTGGTAAGAAGTCAAGTGTTGACTGAATCGTATAAAATAAAATTCTTATTTTTTGTTTTCTAATCTCACCCATTGTCTTCTGTGTGTCGTTGGCTTCAACAGACAACGTGTAGCCTTCACTCGTAGTCTTCATCCAGCGATGTGTCGTCCCTCTCTGCTCTCCACCGGGGGTTACAATACAACCAAAACCATGGTGACGCCTCTGCTGCCAACTCATTGTTAGCACTTCATTCTTAAATTATATTCAGTTTTGTATGACTTTATGTATGTTTGCTGTAATCATTACGATTCTCTTGGCTATTTTGGCAGGAAATAATAATACAATAATACTTATTTCAAATCGTTATGTATATTTAAATTTTTATTTTCCCCCGAACTGATTTCTTTTGCATTTCCTCTGATGCCTTGCTTGTTTGTTGTTGTAATTAGGATGATTGCATCATGTTGTGTTCAAAGTGTTGGTTGTTGCTGATTTCAAGGGAAATAATAAAGAGAGGTTTCCGCAGTCTGCGCTCATTTATAATTTACAGTATTAGCAGAGAGAACATTTCATTCAGTGGAAGCAAATTGGATATTATAACTGAAATATACCAAAATGAATTGGAATAAGATTGAGATCTTATAAATCCAAATCTGGAAATATGTATCAATACCCAGCCCTTATTTATTCTGTGCATGACATTAAATGATATTCTTTGCTCTTCACTTCTGATTTACAGGTTATATCGTGCAATTTTATACATTACCAACAACGAAGCTTAAAAATTGCCTTTTGGTCAGTGGTGTAAGAGAAGCAGTTCTGTCTCTTACTCTTATCAATATATAAACAATAAAATACATCAAGAAGTCCAATAATTTGAACAGAAGATAGATTGATATTTTAAACTATTTTTCATACTTTTAATTATTCAATACAGTATTCCACAAATTTAAATCTCAGATAAGCGTGTTTTATTTATATTTGTATGTACATAATTTATGTTATTGATAGATACAATAGCTTTAAAGTGCATCTTTTTAGTCAAAAGTGTATATGTGCATAAGCTGTCTGCATATATTTTAGTGATTCTTATAAGAGCCTGTTAACAGTTAACAGAGATTGTGTTATTTTAGCAGCAAGACATGTAAAAACCTGTGATCTTACAAATTATAACAGAAAGAAAAATAAAATGAAAGCATGAAAAATAATGCAATTTAATATTAAAGTATATGGTTCTGTTATCTTTTTCAGATAAACATGTTTAAATATGGCATTCATAATGATGAAACAGTTTGTTGCAACTTTACAATTACCATTGTGCAAATTATTATTTCATATCATCTCATATCATACAGTTAATGTACATTAACAGAGGGCCTTATTTTGCCTGAACGATAGCAGAAATAATATTTGAATAAGGGCCACACGGCTTCATCTCTCATACCGTAGATCAGAGGACTCAGGCAGCGCGGCAGCATAAGAAGAATAAGAAAATTCAGATATCTGAGATTTATGAAGAGAGAAGAGCTGTCAGACACTGTGTATAGTGCTTTGTTTATTGTGGCATACAGAAAAGAGGTGAGACACAGTTCCAGCTGAATCAAGTGCAAGAGCACCGTTTTGAGGGCTTTCTTAGCAGAATCTTTATCAGAGGAAACAGACCTGGCTGTGATCATAATGCTAATGTATGTGAAAATTATGATCACTGCAACAGACACAAAATAAAGAACATCAAACCCTTGAGTTTTATCCAGCTGCCATTTGAATAAAAACAATTTTTCTTGAGTGCAAAATAAAACCTCTATGAATAAACTTGGATTGATAATTAACACAAAAATAATGTCTGTTATAATATTGATAGAACTAAGGAACCAGATGATTCCTATGGCGATCCCAGTCCTTTTTGGTGTGGCGATGGTGCAGTGCCTCAGAGGGAAGCAGATCGCCACGTACCGCTCCAGAGACATCAGTGCTAGTGTCAGAGGAGCGTTACG
>JAFVLL020031734.1:0-12487 GCA_021397915.2 Tor tambroides
ATCTTTAATTAATATCCTAATGATTTTTGCCATAAAAGAAAAATGGATAATTTTGACCCATACGATGTATTTTTGGCTATTGCTACAAATATACCCCAGCAACTTAAGACTGGTTTTGTGGTCCAGGGTCACATTTTATGATTTTGGTTAGGCAGTACACAAGAATAGAAAAACTATTTTTTCTCTAAAATACCTTTGTAACATAATGTACTCGTTTATATAATAAGCTCCTAACATGCCTTATAAAATATCGCTAATAAAACTGAACAGCAAACATTTATCTCCACCTGGCGGCCGAGCAGCACGCTCTTTTTAAAGAGACCGCGCGTGTCAAAACAACGCACCTGTCCTGATTGGCCGGCAGCGAGCACGTGACTTCACAGCTGATTTCCGCGGATGGTGTGTTTTCGCAGGATCAGATGCTCGTCTTCACCTCGGCGAGGCATGAATGCGCCTCTCATCGCCGTCGGATCAGCCGTGGCTCACTGACACACAGCTCCCCCAGACAGCAGACCCACAGTCGTTATGGCCCAGGCTGCACAGATGAGCGTCCTGGACATCAGCACTCCTCTCCGAGTGGAGCACGACAAGAAAAGACGACAATTCAGCATCCGACTGAACGGTCAGTAATAATGCGTCAGATATAACGAGATGGTGGTCGCGGGGGGAGGAGGACAAACAAACCACCGTGCGCGCTCGCCTGCAAAATGTGCCTTTTGTTTATTACATTTCGCTGCTCAACATGGTAAACACGTTATCTAATAAAATCCGTCCTACTTATATAGTAGTACGCGTTACCTGGAAAATGTCGTTACATGCTTTGATCCCAGGCCAGTAGTTAATGCAATATGACATTAACTAGTTGTTCTGCTGGAACGAATGGAACTGTTTGTTTGTTTTTCCGCCATCAGCTTATTCTTTATATTTCTGGGTTGTAGGTCTTTTGGCAAGCGCTTAATGAGTCGGATTCATGCAGCAATTATTAGTTTTGTTTTGAGCTGCAGTAAATCTCGCCTGTCACCAGTTTGCTGTAACGCAAGCTTTGTTTTCTTCTCTGTATGAATCAGTTACTAAGTTGCTAGCTTACCCGCTAGCCATCCCATCCAGACTTTGTTTTAGGCTACTTCCTGTTCCCTCGTCTTTCTCTCGGTACAAAGCAAACTCGCTACGTTTATGTCATTCTGTAGCAACAGCGGAGGAACATGAACAGACTTGCGTTTACCACTTGCGGGGTTTCACATGAAAATAAAGGGTTTGCATTCACGAAAATGACGCTAACATAGAGACACAAACCCAGCCCCCACGACTATGCGACTATTTCCCCGGAAAGCGGTCGTTTACGACGGGGTGGAAATGAAAAACAAAGCACAGACATGCATCCTGTTTGACTGAGCAGTTCTTCACGGTCACGAATAACTTTGTTTACTGTGCGCTGACTAATGTATTTGCATCTGTATTGAAGGTTCCCATGACAGGGCTGTTCTGCTGTATGAATATGTGGGGAAGAAGACAGTGGATCTGCAGCATACTGAGGTTCCTGAGGCTTACCGAGGACGAGAGATCGCCAAACACCTTGCCAAGGTTGTAGAAGGTTACTCGAGATCAGTGTGAACTGGTTTGTACATGATGATATTACGTTATGCTGTTCGTTGGTGTGCATTATATAATATAGTTTGTGATTGTTTTTGCTAGGCTGCAATGGACTTTGTGGTAGAGGAAGACCTGAAAGCCCATTTAACCTGCTGGTATATCCAGAAATACGTCAAAGAAAACCCTCACCCCCATTACCTGGAGCACATCCTTCACTGAGAGCCAGAGATGGGGACAATCTCCATTCTACTAGGATGATTTGGGATTGGGTGGGATGGGTATCTTTTGGGATTCCCTAATCTGTCTGACTGGTCTTGAAACTCCACAAAAGAAAGAAATTTATTTTTTTGTTTGCGAGTGAGTGCGATTTAAGAAGGGGAGAGATCTGAAAATACGAAACGTTTTCTTAGGACAGATAAGAGTGTGGACTTTGAGGTGGGCTAGTTTCCCAGTGTCTCAAGCGGACTTTCAAGCCAATCCAGAGAAGTGAGAGGATTATTACACCCGTTATGAACTCAAAATATCAACTGTTTGATATCAAGTCAAGTCGAGATTTATTGTCATTCTGCTACACGTGTGGACATATAGTGGAACGAAATGTCGTGTCTCGCAGGACCACGGTGCTACATACCAGTTAAACATAAGTAAACATACAAGTATAAGAAAAACAATAGAGCTATACAACAGTTAACTATCTGACTATACATATACTATAAATGCTATAACTACTATACATAGTTGACTACACATACACAAACTGAGACTGTACAAGAAACTGAGACTATTTGACGAGACTAACAGACATAAAAACACCGTCTTTAAGACCTGGAGTAGCCACTGCGTCCAAACGCGCCGCCATCTTGGAACCACGGAGTCATATGATCATAAGAGTGACGTTAGACTCCATATGCCTCTCTGGCCTTACACCTTCAGATTTAGTGGTGCTCAGGAGAAAGATACATGTGTACTTGTGTTCCCACATGCGCAGAACATGCACACTCAGCCTGGCGTGGAGTTTTAGGGACATCACAATCTAACCGTCCTGTCAGGAATGACTATTTTCTTCTGTGCATGTTCTAGGCTGATCTTGTGCTTTTGCATGTGTGTATCTGTGTATACTATGGCCAGTGAGGAGCTCAGACTCTGGAGACAATCGCCTGCCCATATATTCGCAGGGCTGAACCTCTCAGGACGCACACTTTATAAAAACAATAAAGCACCTCTGCATAGGAGATTCTGTTACATGTGGTTGGATGCGTGTGTGTGTGCGCTGAATAACCGAATATGAGCGTATGAATGTCAGTGTATGTTAGTTACTCGGAAAATTTCCAGGGGTCCTATTAAAAGTCAGTTGATGAACTGCCTTGAGCAAGATCGGTTGTTTGCAGGGTAGGCAGCGCACAGAGCAGACCATCATGCCATGTTCTGTGCTGACACCATTGATGACCATGATATTCCTGGTGATGATAATGAAGGCTATCTTTTTTTAAATAAAGCAACTGGGCTCTGTTATGTCAACTTGTGATGTAATACAGACTAAAGATGCCTGAAATTCATCTGTTTTTACACACTTATGTACTCTTAATATTACTCTCCATGGTTTTGAATAAAAAAAAATTTAAGATAAAAATTAGTTTGAGTGTTTTTGTCCATGAGTTATCATTGTCATAATTTTTGTATTATCATTGTGTGTACACACACACACACACACACACACATATATAAAACACACACACAACCCGAATTCCGGAAATGTTGGGACGTTTTTTATTTTTTTAAATTTCAATAAAATGAAAACTAAAAGAATTTCAAATCACATGAGCCAATATTTTATTCACAATAGTGAATAAAATATTGGCTGAATAGGATATAGGATTGTGTTTACTGACCGTGGTTTCTGGAAGTATTCCTGGGCCCATTTAGTAAAGTCAATGACAGAATCATGCTGATAAGTGATGCAGTGTCTTCTGAGGGCCTGAAGCCCATGAGCATCCAACAAAGGTCTTCGGCCTTGTCCCTTACGCACAGAGATTTCTCCAGTTTCTCTGAATCTTTTGATGATGTTATGCACTGTAGATGATGAGATTTGCAAAGCCTTTGCAATTTGACATTGAGGAACGTTGTTTTTAAAGTATTCCACAATCTTTTTATGCACTCTTTCACAGACTGGAGAGCCTCTGCCCATCTTTACTTCTGAGAGACTCTACCTCTCTAAGACATCCCTTTTATGTTACAGACCTGATGTCGATTAACTTAATTAGTTGTTAGATGTTCTCC
Organism: Tor tambroides; assembly: GCA_021397915.2. Lineage (NCBI taxonomy): Eukaryota > Metazoa > Chordata > Actinopteri > Cypriniformes > Cyprinidae > Tor > Tor tambroides. The sequence goes on from JAFVLL020031734.1 coordinate 3,868, forward strand.
CAGTTGAACCTTTTCAAAATCTCTTGCTTTTTCAGCCCTTTGTTGCCAACTTTTTTGAGACCTGTAGCAGGCATCAAATTTGAAATGAGCTCATTTAGTGGATAAAAGTGTAAAATTTCTCAGTTTAAACATTTGTTATGTTCTCTATGTTCTATTGTGAATAAAATATTGACTCATGTGATTTGAAAGTGTTTTAGTTTTAATTTTATTCAAATTTTAAAAACGTCCCAACATTTCCAGAATTCGAGTTGTGTATGTACACACACACACACTTATGTTCTTTGTGCACTTATGATGGGTTAAATGCAGAGCACTAATTCCGAGTATGGGTTACCATACTTGGCCACATGTCACGTCACTTTCACTTACCATATATATATATATATATATATATTACTATTTAGCATTTCATAAACGGTGCATTTATTCACCCTTACATTGTTCCAAACCAATATGACATTTTTTCTATGGAGCACAAATGATAAGATACAGATATTTTGAAGAATGTTGGGGTCTAGTCAATTGACATTGACTTTTATTAAATGGTGAACAACTGACATATCTTTTCATATCATTCATATAATTTTTTTCAGAAAAGAAATAAAAGTCATACAGGTTTAAATGACATGAGGGTGTAATTGATTTCATTTTTTGATGAACTGTCCCTTTAAATAGCTGAACAGTGAATTGTACTCAATTTGGGTTTTTCTAGTACAGTTACAGTGACTTTGTAATTAATGCTATTTTTCAAAAATATGTTTTACCATGAATATTCAGTGTTTTTTTTCTGTAAAATCTAAATTTATTTTAAAGGAATTTGAACACATTAAGAGGTTAGGAAAAATTATTCCAGAAAGCTTTGTTTTTAGTTCCCTTCAGTTTCATTTAATTATCATATAGAGATACAATTATAGCTATATTTTATTTTAAGTTTTAGTTATTTTATTGTTTTTGTCATTTAAAAAATGTTTATATCTTTTTATTATAATAGTATTTTTGTTTTTGTATTTCAGTTTTTTTAATACATCAAGTTAAAAAAAAAACCTCTTGGCAACTACAGGTTAGATAAAATGAGTTTTTAAATTTACATTTTATTTCAAGTAACGGTAATTATAGTCAACTAAGTTTTTAGTTGACTATTATTACCATGATTCTCTCTTAAAAATATGTTTAATTTATTTCACTTTGTTTCCTCACTTATATTAATGCATGCAGATATCAAGTTATTGGTTTCAATGCGTTTATGTTATGCAATCCATCACTACTTGGGGAGACAGAGAGCGCGAAGCCTGCACGTGTTACCGAGCACCGTGTAGTTGTTATAACACGGCTCCCCTCCATCCCCCTTATGCACCAGCTCCGTGAGCGCCGTACGAGGACAGGACTCACCGCATAAACGAGAACCGATCACATTATGGGTGAGTGCCTTGTTGATCGCATCCACGTTCACAACATGACCGAAAGTTTTGGACACGCTACAAACCAGCTAAATCATTTTGTCAAACCACATTTTTTGTGCAGCGTTTGCATTCGCTTTGGGAATGGTTTGTCCTACTAAAAGCCCCATATAGTGTTGTCCTTGCTTTCGATTGGTCACCTCCGCTATTCAAAAACACAAGCCTAAATTATATAGCCTGGCGGATTAAACCATAATCAAAATCAGTTACTGGTCTGTTGCACGAAAGAATGTGTTTCATATATTAAAAACAACTGTCTTTAATAAAACAATGCAAATATTAATATCGTTACACATTCTGTTCAGGTGGTAGGGTCCTCAACTAGACTGGTTCACGGGATTTGTAGTCTCTATGAAGCTTTCGAGAACGTTATACATTATCAATAGAGGAGGAGCGTAGAACTACATTACCCACAGTGCACCGCGACGGGTTTTGCGTCAAGTCTAGTCGGTTGCATTTTCAAGATGGCGTCGCTGGGAAGGAGGCGCGGTGTCCCAGTCAACAGGGAGAGGTCAGTTAGACTAAAACCTGTCATTATTTCATAAAACGTGACGTGAAATTTTTAGGCTTTATGCAGAATTTAAGTTAGTTTAGTATCCTTAAAATACTAAGACTTTTGGAGATTTGTAGAGCCGCAAACACTAATAAATATTGTTTGAATAGAGCTCATGTGTTGTTTTGATTAGCTTAGTGACTCTGGGGTCCCTCAACTGATTAGCAGTGCAAAGACCGGCAAAAATGTGTTTTTATGGCTGTTACATCTAAAGTCTCGACGTTGATCATGTCATGTTTTTTTGTAGCATGTGTTACCCATATTGACACGAGAGGAACAAGTTAAAATAGCGCTTCACAGCCATGACAGCGGGTTTCAAGGAGATGTGTACAGTTAGCAAGGGTTTATAGTTTTTATACCAACTTTCGTGTTTGCCGCAAATGTCTTGACAACTGGAAGAAATTGTATTTTTCCTCCTACTAATATGGTTGTTTAATGCACTGCTTGTTAAACTGACAGTATGCGTTAAATTTATTTAACCGCTGCAAAAGACGGACCGCTCTCACTTGTCTCTGTCGATTTACTTAGCAGCTCAGTATTTTCTGAAATAATGGGCATTTTGAAATAAGATTTCATTTATATACCAACCAGAGCAAAGTGTCTTTCATCGTACACGTGAAAATTTCCCGTCAGCCTTTATGCTTCATAACATCGCTCAAAAGTTTCTTGTCTGACTGTGAACTCAGGCCGCAGATGGTCTGGCTGATTTAGATAACGCGAGACAGGTCGTGTCTAATAAAGACCAGAATATACGGTCATTTTGGATTTTATATAGTCATTTTAAAATGCTTTTTGAAAAATTCCGCTCAAAACCCAAAAAAACAAAACAAAAACCCATGCTATCCCATCTTAAGAGATGTTGGCTGGGCTTAAAGTATCTATTTTTTGTAGTCAGTTATACTTTTTTCCATACAGTAAATCTTAGTAGTTAAATTTACATGCAACTAAATAAATACAACGATGGACTGAAAAGCCTTCACGTAAATGTCCCAGTTGATTTCAGTTTGGTAGGGGTGGTGTAGACCTGAAATAATAATGAAATGCTAATGATCTATATGAAGAAATGAAGCATTGAATCTAACTATTTTCTCAATCTGATTCAATAATACCTTAATATGTTGCATGTTTACATGTTTACTTGTGTCCTACAAACTGGTCAGTAGAGGAGACTAAATATTTACTGAATATTAGATAAAAAGCTCCTGACATATGGAAAAACAACAACTCTTGGTAGCTCCATTGACATTATTACACTGGTTTTTGATGTAGACCTGAAATAATCCGATAAACAGGAAACAAATAAACAGTTTGATACAACAGTTTTCTCAATCACATTCAGAAATACCTCATGCACAGTGCCATGATGCATACGTTTACATACGTTTTACATCTTATGAACGTGTGCGTTTTTTTAATTTACATCTTACGAACTGGGCAGTTTTTTTGCTAATAAAAAAAAAAAACTCGCCGTAGCTCTTGTGGCAATATCAGGTTGGTTTTCTCCAATTCTCACTGCGCCAACTGGGTTTTGTTTAGATTACGTGTGATGCATGTAAATGAATATGTGAATCAGATTGCAGCGTTTAGGGTTTATAAACAGAACTTTCAGAATCTGGATTGGATTAATTCAGATCGACAAATTCTCACTTTCTGTCGCTCTCTTCAGGGGAGTGATGGCGGCCACGGAGTGTTACATTGTCCACGAGATCTACAACGGCGAGAATGCACAGGAGCAGTTCGAGTACGAGCTGGAGCAGGCTCTGGAGGCGCAGTACCGCTACATCGTAATCGAACCCACACGCATCGGAGACGAGACGGCCCGCTGGGTGGCCGTGGGAAACTGCCTGCACAAAACCGCCGTTCTGGCAGGGGCCACGTGCCTCCTGACGCCGCTCGCCCTTCCCGTCGACTACTCCCGTTACGTGGCGCTCCCCGCTGGTGCTCTGAGCCTGGCCTGCGCCGCGCTCTACGGCATCTCCTGGCAGTTCGACCCCTGCTGCAAATACCAGGTGGAGTATGACAGTCAGAAGCTCTCGCGGCTGCCGCTGCACACGCTCACCTCCTCCTCGCCGGTAGTTCTGGTTCGGCGGGACGACGTGCACAGAAAGAGACTGCACAACACGATAGCGTTGGCGGCCCTGGCATACTGTGCCAAGAAGATCTATGAACTGTATGCCGTATGAGCGCTATGGCACATGCACACACACGCATACAGATACTGATATATGCGTATACACACACACACACACAAACACACAGCAGGGAGGTGAGAAGCACTACTAAACACCCGACACTGGCAGATACACACACACACACACATCAAACAAAACATATGGATGGACCGACGGAGAGAATGATGGAAAAACAAAAGGAGGCGGCGCTCTCTCTGTTACGCTTTTTCAGCGTTTTGCTTTCAATCGGTTAAAGATTGGACAGATGGGTGGATGGATGGATGGATGGATGAGAGGAAGGGTTGGGGGGGGAGTTTGCAGTTCTGAATGAATCTTCCCCTTTTCTCTGTACTTTAAAAGTGATATCACCAGTGCACTTGAACCCCCCTTCCCGCTCCTTCCCTGCGCCTGTCCAGCCCCTTCCTCGTCCTGGCGGCCCTCCCCAAACGTCACCTGCCACCCACACGGAGTTTCCGCACCCGGGCAGCGACCTGTCGGACTGAACGTGTGGTGGACAGACGGACGGATCATGTTTTAAGAATGACCTTTGAATCCTCTCTTTTCTCCCTCTGTGTAGTTTTACTGTACCCTGCCTTTGGTGCATCACCTTTTCATTAAACAGTAGGAGATTTAACTTCACTGGCATCTCTGACCACCTTTATTTGACCCTCAAGGGCTCAGATTCTTTCTTGGTGCACATATGAGTTTTAGCCTTCACGCAGAGCTCACGGCCAGATTTGCTTTACAAGCCGTGGTTTGTAATGGATCAGTTTGAATCCGGTTCTTCGTATGAAGTTATGAAAAGTAAATATGAAAGGTGAGCAGAAAATGGGAACTCATCTGAAATGGATAGTTCACTTCATCCCTAAAATTTTGTCATTTGTGATGATCTAGACCCATATATGCTGGAAACTAGAGGTCAAAGTGGAAAAGTGTAACTCATCTTACGAAATCTGAATGGTAAACTTGTGGAAAAATAATTGGACAAAATAGTGTATTTAATGCACATGGACACCTTTTCAAATCAGAGAGACTGAATCAGAGAGAACTGAATGCAGCAGTAAATGGATTAGTGTAAATCCAATTCTTCTTATGAAGTTAAATATAAAAGATGAGCAGTAAATGGGAACACATCTGAAATGCATAGTTCACTCATATATTAGTATTTTATTTACTTCCAGTAAATCGGGTTCCAGACCCGTGCTGTTATTTATTTATTTTTTTTCTTTTTGTAATTTTTGCTTATTACTATACCTTGAATAGCAGATAAACCAGTTTATTTGAATGACTTTTTCTTAACAGTTTGCATAAGACAACTTTGTGAAAGTTTTAGTCTCAAATGGTATTTTGTATTAATGGTACCATGTTTACACTTATTTATAGTGTTTTTATGAATGCACCCCAGCCTGTCGAGCTTAAATTAGTTCTCTGATATGTTTGATTTCCATATTGTAGTGTATAATATCTGAAACAGGATATTCAAAGAGAAAAAGGTAGGGTCAAATTGGTCAGTCTTTATTTTAAAGGGTTAGTTCACCCAAAAATGAAAATTCTGTCATTAATTACTCACCCTTCGTTCCAAACCCGTAGGACCTTCGTTCATCTTCAGAACACAAATTAAGATATTTTTAATTAAATCCCAGAGCTACGAGAATGTGTTTTTTTTTGCGCACAAAAATTATTCTTCTCCTCCAAATCATATATTTCAGCTTTGTAAAATTATGGTTGAACCAAAGATGTCACATAGACTATTTTAATAATGTCCTTACTACCTTTCTGGGCCTTGAATGTGTCAGTTGCGTTGCTCTCGGATTTCATCAAAAATGTCTTAATTTGTGTTCTGAAGATGAACAAAGGTCTTACGGGTTTGGAACAACATGAGGGTGAGTAATTAATGATAGAATTTTCATTTTTGGGTGAACTATCCCTTTAAATGTTTGTGTAATTTTCTGCTCACTAGAGTTGCAAAACTGATGTTTTGTCAAACATGTTTTTCAAACAGTCCTCTTGTCTGCAGTTGGTCAACACTTCACATTCAGGAGCCAGATAGAAAAGCCTAATTCTTCTTGTAGTTTTGACATGTCAGATGCATGTTTTGTCAGTGATTCATAAAAATGGCATTTTTTGGCTTTTTAAAACATTGTTCGGGTTCATCAAAACCGGATGTTTTTGAATGTCCTAAAAGGTGACACTACGTAAAGAAATAATGCTTAATTCAAGATTAATTAGGAATTAAGATAAATTTTTAGGTAAAAATTGATTCAAGATTAGTGCTTAAACACAAAGTCCAAGTTCATGTCTAGCTCATGTGAGGAAATTCTTCCATAGTTCATGATTGTGATGATCTCAGGTCAGAAGGTGAGTCCATATGTTGTGTGTTTAAAAAAAAAAAAAAAAAAACCCAGTTTCAAATATGCTTGTCTGAGATCAAGTTCAGCTGGGTTTTAATAAAATATGAACCGGTTTTTAAGAGGACTGGAATTGGGTTTTTCAGTCCTGAGGCATTTAACTCTAAATGGTGTTAATGTTTTACTGGGTTTAAAAGGAAACTGTAGGCTTAAACTGAGAATGTGAAACTCATCTTAAGGCATCTTAAAGGTAAACTTGTGGAAGAAGAATCAGGCAAAATACCACATATTTCATGCACATGGACACCTTTTTATATCTGGGAGTTTAGAGCTGTATGTGAAGCGGTGGAATCGAAGGAATGAATGAGACAGTAATTTTTGATGTGTTTAGACTGACTGTTTGAACACCATTTAAATAACATTGCTGTGACACAAATGTCTGCTGAGTTTCCAATATTAACCTTATTTGGAGACAAAAATCACCTGGCTGGCATTGCAAAGTTTTTTTTTTTTCAGTACTAAAATGTTGCAAGGAAGTTGAAAATGGAGAGCTTTAATTTGGACGAACATCATGGCCCATTGGTAAGTTTCTTGAAGAAAATCCCCCTCTATATATCAGTTATTGCACTGTTTAGAAATTGCTTTTCTTCTAAAGCACAAACATTTCATCACATTCATTTCCCGGGTTCCTATTGAGAGCTGCATATGTGTGGCGCATCTCTTCCAAAAAAAAAACATGAGTCATAAGCATCTGTCATAACCAGATTATCATGAGGTCCTTGCAGTGATGCTGCACATCTGTTCTTATTGTTTTTTTGTTGCCATGGAAATGTTTCAAGTAATATATAATTAGGGCAGAAGGCAGGTGAGAACTTTATTAAAACATAACCAAATCATTAAACGTTCAGATTATTTCAACTTCCTGTTGTAATAAGGACCGCCTGAACATTACGATGATAATCAGTGATAACCAAAAGGGAACTACAAAGAGACATGCGATTTGATTTATAACTGTAGGCAAAAGGTGAAATGAAAATGTGCCAAGTCTAATAGGGCGCATGGAGTGGAAACGTCAGTTAATAATAAATTAAGGTTAATAAGTAATCAATACAGGACAATATAATAGATCTTCTGTAAGACATTTTAAGACCAATTGGAAAAAAAAAATAAGGATGAATTATAGCAGCACTTCAAATTTGGAAAATGAAATCTAAAATCTCCATTACCAAATAATTTTACACAAACAAAAACCAAGATAGATTCAAAAATGACATGTCATATTTTCTGAGTAATTTATCAAAATGAAGTGAATTCATGTTTTAAAAAAGTAGAAATATCAACTTAATTTAAAGGGAAAACCAGTTTTCATACCCCATACCCATTTTTTTTAAAGATGAACTCACTCAGTTTTGTTCATTTTATTAAAAATCATTCATTTTGCATCTCAAGTAAATATAGCTTGAATTAAGCATGTTTAGATATTTGTATCGAAAAATACAACAACAATATAGACATTTGTATTGAAAAACAAGACAATAATACTGACAAAGATATTCATTTTTTGCAGTGCATGTAACATTTTTGACTTTATGAATTTAAGACCTTAATTTGTGGAAGGGCAAATTAAAATGGTTTAAGACCAGCAGAAATTTGATTTAAATAGATGTAATCTAGTTCTTGTGTGATGAATGTGTGTTCTGCTTATCTGAGGACTGGTGTGTTTTTCAAAGATCAGGGATGATTCGAGCAACTGAATCCATTTTTAAATATTTATTAAATACATTCCATGAGCATTTACCTTTAGGCATAAAAATTAGACTATGAAATCTTAAGAAAGACGCAAAGATACTGTTTTCTCTTATTCCTCCTTCACTCGGTGTTCTTTTATGGCGCGTGAAGCCATCAGTCTGAAGTAGAGAGCGGGCCACAGTGTGCGCAGATAGATGGCTGCAGTAGGCAGCAGCCCAGCCAATACAACGTCTTTCTGTTTGTGACAGACCGCTCTCAGAACAGCACGTGCCACGTCCACCGGATCCGACCCCCTCGCTGTGGTTTTGTCCATTACTTCAGATCCAAAAGAACACACACACA
>JAFVLL020031735.1:0-28208 GCA_021397915.2 Tor tambroides
TATATATATATATTTTTTTTTTTAAATTATGATTTTAAATTATTTTTATAAATATCTTTTATTAATTTTATTTCAGTTAACAAAATGTTTTTAATGGTTTTAGTTAATGATAATAATCATGATGATAATAATGATGCATTGTTGAGAGGAAAAAAAAAAAGCAAGTTGCATTGGTGTATATATTATTAATACATTCAGAAATATTGTAAAATACCGGTAAACAAAAGAAAATATTTACTACAAACATGTAATTTAGTTCCTTTCATTCCACATCAAATCTTTTAAATGTAACTTTTTATCAAGACAATTTAATTGTTAAAACAACTTATTACTTTTTTAAAAATCTATTAATATTAATATTAAAGTAGAGATTTGAGTTTTAATAACCCACAATATTAATGTCAACAGAACTTATCTAAATCATGTTTGCAACTTAAAAGGTTTAATTAAACAATAAATGTGAATTTTTAACTTGCAACCATGCTTTTATTGACAGTAAGTTGTAGTAATAGATCCTCTAAATTTCTTTTTTAGAGTGTTCATGCATAAAAAATAATAAAAAACCTCACATACTGCACAGTATAGATATTATTTAATAAGTAGTGTGTTATTGATGTATGGTTCAGGATGGACTTCAGCAGTTTGAGCTCAAGCTAAAAGCATATAATGGAAGCAGTCGCTGCTTTATGGAGGCGCAGTGTTCCTTATTTACTTCACAATGACTTCCATTATTATTCTGACCTGAAGGGCATTGGTTTAAGTGTCCTTCAGAGGACAATGATGACAGTGAGCCTCAAAAACATTGCGTTACGCTCACACTGCTGGACACATGCGGTGAAAATATCCAAAACTCTTTCTATTGAGCTCTGAAGCAGATCTCAGTTTACTGAAATCAAAAGTGCATCATCGCCTCGGGGCTTTACTGATGCGTTTTCCTCAGAAAGCTGCTGCTGTCGGAAATATCAGAGATTTCTGTATCAGTGTTCAGCTTTGCAAACAGGCAAAGAGCTCGAAGGAAAGTGTTATTCCACAAGAAAAACAAGTTTGAGGTCATAATCTTTCATCTGAATGAAATAACTCTCCTTTTTGGTTATCAATTCCTTATTTTTTACAACCACATAACAACACTTGAAAAACATCACATGAAAAATCCCTCTCTACATTTCGACAGGTTCACCCGGAAATCTTATTTCAACAGTTAATTAAATGGAAATTATGCACAAAAAATGTTGTAAATTACATAAAAATAACTAAAAATTAAATGAAAATAAAATGAAAAATGTTAATAAAATATTTAGACATTTAAAAAACAAAAAACTAAATTCATTAATAAAAAAAATTTGTAAATTGCATACTTAAATAACTAAAACTGAAATAAAAATAAAAAGTTAATAAAAATAAAAAATAAAAAAACAAAATTCATTAATAAAAAAATTGCAAATTGCATACTTAACTAAAACTGAAATAAAAAGAAAAAGTTAAATATAAATATTTAGACATTTAAAAAACAAAAAACAAAAACAAAATTCATTAATAAAAAAAATGTAAACTGCATACTTAAATAACTAAAACTTAAATAAAAATAAAAAGTTATATATAAATATTTAGACATTTAAAAAACAAAAACAAAATTCATTAATAAAAAAAATTGTAAATTGCATACTTAAATAACTAAAACTGAAATAAAAATAAAAAGTTAATAAAATATAGACATTTAAAAATAAATAAATAAAATAAAATAAAATAACCCTGATGAAAACCACAATTTTTAAAAACTTTTTCATGAACAACCTTGTTAATCAAATTGATCTATGCTTTGAGTTACAGTGTTTAATTGTAAATAATTTGTAATAATCATTTGTAAATTGTCATTTGTGTTCGGGTCAATTTGACTTGCAGAGGATTTTCTTTTTTCTGTAAATGTGAGTTAATGTCATCACATTGAACTAAAACTTACTGACTATGCTCACACAGGGTAAAACAACTTTTCATTCTTTTTGGGGTTTTTTTTCCCTCCATTGAACTTCGAGTGAACATTGCCAAACTTATAGACAAATAATGTTTTTTTCATTCAAAAACTGAGGTGCATGAGTTCATTAATGAAGCCTATGATCAATCAGCTCCAAAAACAAACACTAAACCTGTGCTGATTGAAAGAAAACAAGCAGATAAAAAGTTTGAATCCAATATTTGGTAATTATGTATAGCATAATGAGAGATTTATAAGCAATTTTTAAAAAGCCAGTCATTTCTGGACTGGAAACTCTAAATGAGGCAAACAGCTGTAAATCATGTAGCAGTAAAGTCAGTGAGTTTGCAGCATGAGGAAATCAAGCAGTTCCTGCACTGACCAATGAGAATAACAGGAAGCACCTGATTTGCATCTCATTTGCATATGTCCAAACAAGGTCACCTCTATACTCTTATTTCTTAAATCTGATTCTAGAACAGGAGCTGCAGGTCTGTTTCAAACACCACACTAGTGACAAACTACTCAATTAACAGCCAATAATGATACGATATCTGCAGCAAACTCATCTCTCACACACACACACATTACAGCAAATAATAACTCTGAATTATCAATATCAGCTAAATAATGGAGACTGAGATTCAAAATTAATAACAATAACCATAGTAAATTCAGACCAAATTATCCCATGAATTTTTAAGATTTTACTCGTTTTCATTACTTTTTTCAGGCCTGGAAACCAGGGTTATTATAGTAATATTAAATTAATTAATTAATTAATTAAAAATATATATATAAATATAAATATAAATAAATAAAATTAAAATTTTGAAATTTTAAAATTTGAAATAAAATCAACTTACAAAGAATATATTAAAAAAATCAGTTAAAAGTTATTTCTAGTAACAAAAAATGATTTTATTTTATTTTTTTATTTTTTTTTGAAAAAGTCATGGAAATGAGTGAAATCCTAAAAAAATAAAATAAAGGTATATATATATATATATATATATATATATATATATATATATATATATTAACTAATAACTTATTAACTTGTATATATTAACTTATTTATTAAACTTATTTTTTCAGCTAGATGTCAAGGCAAAATTTGCCATTCTAATTTAATTTAACTTGATGTACTCAAGTAATTAACACTAAAACCGAAAAACTAAAAAAATAATAACAACTATATAGACATTTAAAAAAAAAACAAAAAAAAAAAACAAATACTAATAAAAAATGATACAAATTCACAATACAATTACTAAAACATTAACTACACTTAAAATGGAATATATATATATATATATATATATATATATATATAAATCTAAATATTAACAAAAAACTATAACAGAATCTCAAAGATGCTAAAATAACACTGCTGGAAGACACAATTTTCTGATCTTTACTGATATTCCCTATATATTTCCAGGTTTTCCATGAACATAAGAACCTTGTCAGTCAAACAGATCAATGTTTTGAGTCATCAAGTCATCAAACTTTCAACTTGAGTTGACTTTCTCACACATGACTCTGAGACAGAACTTCAGAAGTGCTGTATTTTAAGTGTGGTAAATCTGCTTGAACTGAGTAACTCTTGAGATTATTCTGAAGGTCTTTCTCGCCAAAGCTTCATCTGGAGCAGATAAGAGCCGGCAGCGTCTGCACTGACGCACAATCCCCTCGCGCAGGTTTAGAGCGATTTATGAAAGCGCTCAGATGAATCATTCATCCACACTGACTCATGCTGCTCATTTAGTGCTGAAACTTTGAGGAATCCCATCCAGATGGGTGAGCCCTTCATAGTGTCCCACCGCCTCCCCTGACCTCTCGCTTACGGGACGAGCGGCTCGTAAAAGACACTCTCAGACTCTCAGATCTGTTCAGTCGCTGTGTGAAGATCGCTGGAGGGTCTGAAGCTCTTAGGAATAAGCTCCTGTCTGAACAGGTTCATCAGCAGCATTAACCACTAACAAAGCTTTTCAAAAACAACTCTTCATGTTCAGAAGAACATGCTATGCTTACTAATGCTGCAGTGTAAATACATGCATTTAAATGCATAGAAATTTAAATGCATATAATAAGCATATAGATATATGCATATGCATATACATTTATACTGTTACTGTATAGAAAATACATAATAACGTACTATGCAATGTAAAGTATGTATTTTCTATATAGTATGCACATTTACATTCATATAGATTTAAATGCATATAATATATATATATATATATATATATATATATATATATATATATGCATATCAATATATGCATTTAACTTTATATGCATATACCTACATATACATACATAATATATAGAACTTTATAGAAAGTATGTAAATGCACATATATACAAATTAATATGCATATAAATTGACATAATAGAAAATACAAAACAGTCTATGCTTAATACGTCTGCAGTGCATAGAATTTATTTTCTATATAGTATGTACATTTAAATGCATATAATGGGCATATGCATAAAGACATATGCATACAAATTTCCATGCATATATATTTACATAATATATAGAAAATACATAACAACGTTGTATGCTTATCATATACATATTTTTATCGATATATGCATACACATTTATATGCATATGAATTGACATAATATATAGAACTTTCTATGAGTATGTAAATGTATATGCATGCATATACATTTAAGTGCACATCTACAAATTAATATCCATATAAATTGGCATAATAAAAAATACAATATAATCCATGTTTATTATTCCTGCAGTGCATAGAATTTATTTACTATATAGTATGTAAATTTCAATGCATATGCATATACATTTACATGATATATAGAAAATACATAACAACATTGTATGCTTAGTATTCCTGCAGTGTACAGTATGTATATTCTATATATTGTGTAAATTTACATGCATATAGATTTAAATGCATATCATATACATATGATTAGCAATATATGCATGCACATTTATGCATATACATTTACATAATATATAGAACTTTCTATAAAATATTTAAATGTATATGCATGCATATAAATTTAAATGCATATAATATACAAATTAGTATGCATATAAATGTACATAACATATAGAAATACAAAATATTCTATTATATTCTATATAGTATATTTATTTTCTATATAGTATGTGCATTTATATGCATGTTCATATAAATTTAAATGCATATCATATGCATACAAATTTATATGCATATAAATGAATGTTTAACATATTTTTCTATAAAGTATGTACATTTATATGCATTTAAATGCAAAAATGCATCTGCATATAGATATATGCATACAAATGTATATGCACAAAAATGTACATAAAATACAATACTACGCTTACTATGCATGCAATGTATAGTATGTATTTTATATGTAGTATGTAAATTTACATGCATCTGCATAGAAATTTAAGTACATATAATATGCATATGCATATAGATACAGATATATGCATGCATACACATTTATGTGCATATGCAACCACCATTGTGATCTATTTATATTTATACTTTTTAAACAACTTTCCAACTTTCTGGCCTTTTTAAACCAAAAGGTTTTACCTGCTTAAAAACTCTGAACTATCAATCAGGTTTACCAGCAAAGATTGGATCATTTAGAGGCCTTGTGCTTTATAGGGTTAAGTAAATTCCATTGGTATTATTTTTTAGATTTTCCTCATTTCGTATCCCGCAGTTCGTCTCTCTCCATCAAACGGGATCCTGACTGATTTATAACCGACTAAAGCCTCGAACCAATCTTTTAAGGCTTGTCCACACAAAAGCATTGCTGGGCAACATCAAAACACCACCAATACGCTTTCAAGCAAACAGCACAACTAAGATTTCACACAAACCTGCTCTGTTGAACGCAGTGGGACTGACTTCAGCATTTCTGATGCTTGATTCGCTCCAAATGCACAAAACTTCCCACCCAAAACTTCTTTTACTGTGCCAATATGGAAAAGAACACATTAAAGTAAGATTTCACTACAGAACACAGTAGGGTTGGGCTGAAAATATTGATTTCTCAGTTAGAATTGATTCTCATTTGGATGAACTGATATTGATTCTTAAATCGAAAGAATCGATCTGTGCTGTTTTCAGTTGATGCGTGAACAAAACGTAATCAAACAGCTCTTCCCGTTCAATAATCACAATAATCTTTGTGCTTTGTTACTTATGATATAAACCAAAGTCTCAGCTTTCAAATTCAAATTAGTTACAGCAGCAAATAAACATGAATGAACATCAGAACCGAAATGAATCATGAATCATGAATCAATCGATGAATCAGTGATTCAACCGCAGAAAGATGTCAGTAAAACAGCTTAAGATCAATAATGTCAAATAACGTCACAGTTACCTCAGAAAAGACATTAAATGAACATAAACTCGACAGCCAACTAGAAAAAAATGACATTTTAATAAACATATGCACTATATTACATGTTCATTTTATTTTTTACTGAACCTGTTCTTCATTATTTAATGAATGTTTGAATGCAGCTAACAAGGTAACGTTTTTAAAAAGTTACATAAATGTTATATTAATGTATATGGAATGTTCTTATAACTTTATTGATATTTGATATAACATTCTCATAACAGTGAGAGAAAACATGTTTTTGTAACCTTTAAATAACGTTATAATCGTGCCAAGAAAACCGCAAATTTTAACGTTCATAAAATCTTAAACATAAACATTCAAATAACACTACATTTTGAGTAAAAACAAATAGAATGTTCTAACAAACGTTTTTGCAACCTTTAAATAACGTTATAATCATGACAAGAAAGCTGCAAATTTTAACGTTCATAGAATATTAAAAAATAAACATTCAGATAACGCTACATTTTGAGCAAAAACAAACAGAATGTTCTAAGAAATGTTTTTGCAACCTTCAAATAACGTTACAACAATGACAAGAGAAACAACGTTCCCACAACGATTTTATAACTTAACTTTGTTTCTTGGGAATAGATAAATTGCATGTTAAATCACTGTTGTTTGCTTATTTGCATTTTACAAAGGCATTAAATGCAGCTCATATATTCAGAATTTCTTATGTGAAATTTAAATATTTGTTTTACAAATCATTTTAATATAGTAATGACAGGGTTTATTGTATAGTTTAATGCTTTAGTTGAGAGTTGAGTTTTTTGACATGTACTGTATGACTGCCATTATATCCAAATGAATCGAATTGAATTGAACTGCAAGCTTGTGATTCGAAATCGAATCAAATCCCCAGCCCTAATCAGCCGTTAAACCATGTTTAGATGAAGAGACAGACGGACATCATAATGGTTTGCAAACAACACACTATGCACTCCACGCTTGTTTTCTTGACCTTCTCTTCAGCTTGTTACTGACATTGTGTTCGTTAGTTAAACACAATCAATTCACTGCAGCTGCATTAGCATTCATTCTGCATCTCTGAGTCTCCTTGAGCCTCACCACCTGAAAACGGCCTTGATATGAGCCTTACTGTCATTACAGAAAGACAACACACAAACAGAAGCATGGACCATGTTCCACAAAACCAGTCATAAGGGTCATTTTTTTAAAATTGAGATTTATACATCATGTGAAAGCTGAATAAATAATTTTCCATTGATGTGTGGTTTGTTAGGATAGGACAATATTTGAAAATCTGGAATCTGAGGGTGCAAAAAAATCTAAATACTGAGAAAATCTCCTTTAAAGTTGTTCAAATGAAGTTCTTAGCAATGCATATTACTAATCAAAAATGAAGTTTTGATATATTTACGGTACACTGTAAAAAATTACTTTTGTGATTTTAACGGTAAAAAAAAATATGAAAATGCTACAGTAAAAACCTGTTAAATGGTTAACGGTAACTTCCCCTAATATATACGGTGAGAAACTGTAATAGACATTTCAGACAATTTTACGGTGAAATACCGTTTTTGGAAGAGAAAAAGAATGTAAAATTTACAGGGAAAAGCCGTGAATTTCCATTACCAGAATTTTGTTTGAATTTGATGCTTTTTCTTTGAAATAACTATGTTTCTTAGTTAATTTTCTTATCAGTTATGTTTATTAGGGTTGTATGTTACATCTAATGTTGTTAAATGAATGTTTAAGCATATTTCAGTTTTTGAGTGTCACCATGATGGTGATTAGTGTTTGTGTGAATGACACTGTGCACCTTCTATATATGTTATTATTTATAAGCTGCTTGTGATGGGCTTTGGTTCATCAAGTGACTTTCTCATCACCTCCTGCTTTTGGTGGTTATCTGTGTATTACACAGGAACAAAACAGATTTCAGTACTTCAATAGGTTGGTATATTAACATTATATCAGTTAATGCAATTACAGTATTTAACTGTAAATTTAAGTTAAAACTGTAAAACCTCAAATGTTGCTACCACATTTTTTATGGTAAAAAACGGCAGCTTTACAGTGTAGGAAATTTACAAAATATCTTCATGGAACATGATCTTTACTTAATATCCTAATGATTTTTGGCATAAAAGGAAAATGGACAATTTTGACCCATACAATGTATTGTTGGTTATTGCTACAAATATACCCCAGCGACTTAAGACTGCTTTTGTGCTCCAGGGTCACAAATGTGTGCCTGACTCACCCTGAGCTTCACTGTTCTCCTCACAAATCTTCTTCACAGCGGCCAGACCCTCCGTTTCATTACGCGAGGCTAAAAGTTTGGGGAAAAAATGCTTGATTAGCCTCTGGTTTCGTGACATAAAATTTGCATGTGTTTTATGCAGAAAAATGCAAATAGCAGCAGTGACAGACTCATTAATTGTTCAATATTTGTGCATTTTGAGATTGTTAGCTCACTTGACTGATGAATAGCAGTAGACAGAAAATTCCCACAGTCTGAATAGATAGTATGCACTATATGTATTGTATAGTAAGCATAGCATGTTATTATATTTTTTTATATAGCATGTAAATTTACATGCAATTAAATTGTATGCATATATCCAAGGATTATTATACACTGAAACTAAAACTAAAACCATAAAAACTATTTTCATTACTTGAAATAATCATTAAGTGAAATAAAATATAGAAAAGTTTTTATTTCAGGTACTTGCCAAAGCAACATTCAATTTTCATTTAGTTTAACTTGATGTACCAAAATAACTAAAACTGAAATAAAAATGACCAAACTCTATATAGACTAAAAATATAAAATTAAAAACTGATCTAAAATATTAATTAAAACTATAATAATATCTCAGTGATGCTAAAATAACACTTCATATATCTTTATGCAGATGCATGAAAAAAATACATACACACACACACACATATATATATATATATATATGTTCTATTTATTTATTTTCAAAAAAAATTTAGTAAATTTTTTAAAAGTCTCATAGTAAAATAAACATTATTTATGCATTATTGTTTGATACAGCAGCCAAAAAAAAAAAAAAAAAAAAATCAGTCCTAGTTTATTTTACTATCATATAGCTTTTATTTATAGCTGTTTTAATATTTTATTTTTTGTTAAAGTTTTAGTCATTTTGCTGTGTGTTTTTGCCTTTTTATTATTTTTATTATTTTTAAATATGTCTATAAAGTTTGCATTAATTTATAAAGTTTGCATTAACAACGCAGCTCCTATATTCAGAATTTCTTCCGCATTTTGATATCATGACTTCAACACAGAAACTTCACTATCAGAGTCTCAATAAGAGTAGATGGTATTTAAGAACGCAGCCCAAAGGCAGTAATTTGCCAGGTAATATTTCTGGCTTCTGGGAATTAAAAGTATAACCTAATTATCTGCTCCCATTAACAGTGCTGAAGCCGAGGGAGCGCAACCAGACCAAAAGCACTGCACTTTGATTTTCTTAAGAGCTCAAAAAGTGCTTCAAAACCAAAATCTACATATCAGAGAATAAATTAGTCACAATTAATGTTTTTTGTTGCATAATTTGGAATAATGCAATGACTGCGTGACTATGTTGAATTTCTATGAATTCTTAAATCCTGAATTTTGCGCAAAATCTGCCTGTGTGTTTTATGAGAAAAGTCTTGAAAGAGTTTCAGGCGTCGCTCCAGCTGGCACAGATGTGACAGACCAATCTTCTGATCTCTTCCTCTGAATTTTGTATAAATAAACTCATTATAACAGATAACAATCAGCAGGCATGACATCTGTGATAAGATTACTGCTGCGTTTTGATGGAATATTCGTAACTACACATTAATATTTGTTTCTGAAACATGAAAAGGCAATGTTATCTGCACACCCTTTAACTAGAAAAAGGTGCTTTGTCATACAGTATATCTACTTATTTTTCTGGCTATCCAATTATAAATGCTCAGTTTAGTGCTTCTTGAGTCATATACTACCATTTATTACATGCATAAATCATTTTGAGCACAGTATGCTATTATGTGTTTTCTATATAGTATGTAAATTTACATGCAATTAAATTGGTATGCATGTTTCTTTATATGCATGCAATAAAAATATATGCATTTAATTTTGTAGTAAATTTTTTAAACTTAAATATACATTATATTCATTGAAATACTTCTCGAATATGCTAATATAAAACTGAATGTATCTTTATTCAGATGCATTAAATATATATGCAAAATTTCTCACAGTCTTTTAAAATTTTGCAGTAAAAGTTTCATATTAAGTACTGTGCGAAATAAGTATTATTTATGTATTATATTGGAAGATATTGGTATCTGCAATTGCCACTAAACTATTATGTATTGTTTTTTTAATTATTCATTCAATTCAATTTTGTATTAGTTTTTATTTTACACTGTTTTAATATTTTAATTTTAGTTAGTTTTAGTAATTTTGTTGCACATTTTTCTTGTTTTTATAATTTTTTTTTAAATAGGTGTATATAGTTTTCATTCATTTTTATTTTAGTTTTAGTTTTAGTTATTTTAGTACATCATAAAATACATTTATTCGATTTGAAAGCTTAATGAAATAATACAATAATCAAATCAGTTAAATAAAACAAGTTATTTTACAAATAAAATAAGCTTATTTTATTTTAAATTGATTTTTACATTTTATTTAAAAATATTTACATTTATTTCAGTTCAAGTTAATTTTATTCAAGCAACACAATTTTCAGTTTTTGATATATTTGTGTCATGTCACAAATGTCCTTATTTTTCCTGGATATTTAATGATAAATGCTCAGTTTAGTGTTTGCTGAATTGTACCAGATTTTATTACATGCATAAATCAAATCCAGACTCAAATGGCACACTCGGACGTCTGAAAGGCCCCACAATCTTATTTTAACCTCATAATAAAATTCTCTGAAGCTTAATGACACAATGCAAACCGACTTTTGTCATTTCTGCAGAGCTCAATGCCTGCGGATTGCATTACGATAACTGATGTACGGCTGGACTTTACCGATTATGACATGAACTGTCTGGGCAAAACAACAAAATAAATGAGCGGAGGGTCTGTCATTCAGATATGCAGCATCTCAAACTAGATCAGGCTGTATAAACCTCCTCAGTGCATTTAATTTTTGTTTTTTTTTTTTGAGAAAAATGTGACTTAACCCTCATGTTCCCTTTTATTCTCTGAGCTCATGCACCTCCGTTTTTGAGTAAACATTGCCAAAATTGTCTATAAATAATGTTTTTTTCACTCAAAAACTGAGGTGCATGAGTTCAGATCAATGAGAGCTATGATCAACGAAAAAAAAAAGTTGGTAAAAAAGATTGAATGCAATATTTGGTAATATTACGGCATAATGGGAGATTTACAAACAATTTTTAAAAAGTCTGTCATTTTTGACTGGGAAGACCAAATTAGGTAAAGCAAAGCAGAAGCGTTAATTTAATAAAACTGAATATTAAACACTACATAATGCTGAAACAACACCATTAGAATTCAAGAATAAACACAATATTGTTATGTTAAGCATTTTCCTCCTAGGAAAGTCTACAGTGCATTTAACTAACAAACGGCCAGTCTGTTAATTAAGGTTTGAATCAGGGTTTTCTGAAAGATAACTACATGATTTTAGCGTCATGTCATTACATCTTTTGTGAGTCCTGCTAAAATATCCAGGTAATGAAGTTAGGTTATAAACATTGTTTTGAAATGTTTCTGAAATGTCCAGTTTTCTTGTTGTGTTTATAATATTATTTGAAGGTTACAGAAATGTTTCCTTAAACATTCTACTAACTTTATTTTCACCCAAAACATAACATTATTTGAACGTTTATTTTTAATATTCTCAGAATTTATATTCTTTATTTTCATCCAAAATATATCATTTGAACATGTATTCTTATATATATTTAAAATGGTTAAAATGACCAGGTTTCATGATTAAAAATGTTATTAAAAAACGTTCTTAAAACGTTCATCAAGTACAAATAACATCATAAGGATATTCCGAGAATGTTTCTCATTGTGCTTCAAACAAACACTCCATTAATGATGCATAAATAATGTCTTTGAATGAACGTTCTATTAATGTAACAGGAAGAATGTTTCTTCATAACTTTGAGAGAACCTTGCCAGAATGTTTCAAACGATGACATTTACACCTGATGATAGTGAGACCATTACATTTGATCATTTCATGCTTATTAACTTGAATGGTTTTCTTTTCCATTAAAGTTTCTTGAACGTCTCTTCTGTAAAACGCTGTATTAAGCTACTCTGAGGTTTTTCCAGCACAGCTACTGAATCTCCAGTGCCAGCTGTTCCACGACAAAAAGCCTGTGGTCTCAGAAACGCAGGATGACTGTGTTTATCCTCAGTGTCAGAACGCAAAAGATGTGTGCTGAGTTTAAGAGAGAGCTGCAAACTCTTCCACGCTGTGCTGTTCATTAGTGTTAAAGCCTTACACTGCATCCTCACCAGGACTTTGCCATAAATTTGCCTCTTTGCTCCATCATGATCGCATGTTTTCAGCTTTTTTCCCCTAGTTAACAGTTAACATTCCCCAATGTCTTATGTAAATGTTACAAAACATTTTTATAACATTATTTATATTTGATATATGCTCTTGTAATGTTAAGAGGAAACTAATGTTATTTGTACATTCAACATGATAACAATGTAACGTTCTCACAACATTTTCAAAACGATAGAATGGAATGTTCTGCCAAACTTCTGCCAAAATGAATGTTTAAAAAAACATTCAAAAATAATGTTTTCAAAATAATACAATGGAATGTTACTCTAACGTTTGCATAACCAAAAAAAAAAAAAAAAGTTATCTAAATGTAGAAAATGGATGTTTTAAATGTTCAGAGAACATTCAAATGTAACATTCTTGTAACGTTTTCGAAATGATAGAATGGAATGTTCTGCCATAGTTTGCATAACCGAGAAACATTCTTAATCCTTTACAAAACTGAATGTTTAAAAAAAAAAAAAAAAATTATGAAATAACGTTTTCATAACATTTTCAAAATGATACAATGGAATGTTCCTCTAACGTTCGCATAAGCAAAAAAACAACAACAAAAACAAAACCTTCTTTAAAAATGGGTGTTTTAAACATTCAAATGTAACATTCTTGTAACGTTTTCAAAATGATACAATGGAATGTTCTGCAAAAGTTTGCATGAAATGTTCTTAATCCTTTAAAAAACCTCTGAATATTAAAAAAAAAAAAAAATCAGAAATAATGTTTACAAAATGATACAATGGAAAGTTCCTCATACATTCAAATAAGCAAACAAACAAACAATAAAAACAAAATGTTCTCTAAATATATAAATAAATGGTGTTTTAAATTTTCAGAGAACATTCAAATGTAACGTTGTTGTAACATTTTCAAAATGATAGAATGGAATGTTCTGCCAAAGTTCGCATAACCGAGAAACATTCTTAATCCTTAAAAAAAATTAATGTTAAAAAAAAAAACATTCAGAAATAATGTTTTCAAAATAACATTCGCAATACCCCCCCCCCCCCCAAAAAAGTTCTCTAAATATTCTTATTGTGTTTTAAACGTTCAGAGAACATTCAAATGTAACATTCTTGTAATATTTTCAAAATGATAGAATGGAATGTTCCTCTAACAATCACAAATCCAAGAAGAAACACTCTTAATACATTAAAAACACCGGAACGTTTAAAAAACATTCAGAAATACTTTTTTGCAGTCCATTTTTATGTTCATGTGTGGTTCTTTGTTAAAATAAGGTTTATATATTTGTAAATTGTTCAGTTAATGTTCATTTTGTTTCAAGTTAATTTTTTATGGTTTCGGTTTTTGTTAGCAATTAACTGTTAAACCTCTGAAGTTTATCCTCTGAACTGAGATAAGAATATAAGCAGAATGACATTTTTTGTGAGATGCAATGTTTTTCTTTTAGTGTAAGAATTGAGATACTATTACAGTTTTTATTAATATTTTGACTTAGGGTTTTTTTTATTTTATTTTATTTTATTTAATTTAATTTAAAGTTTTAGTAATTTTATTGTGTGTTTTGCTCATTTTATTTTCTTTAAAAAATATGTCTTTATAGTTTTATTTCACTGTTATTTCAGTTTTAGTTATTACATCAAGTTAAACTAAATGAGAAAAGAAAAAATAATTTATTTTTGTTTTATTTTGTAATAGTAATGAAGTAATGAAAATGTTTTTATGGTTTTAGTATTTGTCAACTATTAATTATTAAACCTGGGATTAACAGAGTTATGATTACAGGTGGTTAATTTTACATCTGGCATTAATTTGCATCTCAAAAGTTTATACCAGGTATAATTTAAGACCTTTTAAGACCAAGTAAAGAAAATAATTGAATTTAATTCCATGACTTTATGAATTTAACACTTTCTGCTCTTATTTAAGACCTTTCTAGGCCTTAATTCATGAAAGAGGGAATTAAGAGGGAATTTAAAAACCTGCAGAAACCCTAAAACAGGCCCACTATGAGTTACTCCATCACTCCAATATAACTGTTACCTGAACACTTTTCCTCGATCTCAACAGTAGCTAAATAAGGGAAAAATCTCATGTGTGCAATCCAAGTGCATGGAACCAAACAGAGCAATTCTAATCCAATTCCGGATTACATCCGTTTCCGTAAACAGGCAGTTAAAAATGTAACTTTACATAAGAGTTGACTCATATCATCTATTTATAACCCCGCATCCATGTCTGACTTTATTATATCTCCGTGTCACGCAGCAGCTTGGGTGGAAGCAATCCGACTGACAGCTGAAAGTGAGCGTTTGGCGGTTTCGTGGAAGAGAAACATGGATTCCTCCCCAGAGAAACCTTCCTGGCCCACTTTCTATGATTGCAATTCTATTACGTTTCCAGGAGTTCCTTATCTACCATCCATCCCACCAAACACAACCTCCCTGCCGCCAATCCAGGGCAGGACTTTAAACACACATCAAACCAGTCAGACGCTCTCAGAGAGAAACTGCTTTCATCCCGCAGACAAAATGTATTAAATGAAATAGAGTGCATTAGTCTTGCCCAGCTTTGGTTCTGTAAGTATTTTGCCCATAGGGATTTAAAAAAAAGTCTGCATTAAGGCACTATAAGCCATGAAACAAACCAAGTAGCTATGAATAGAATCACAACATTACAAGCTTTGATCAATACAAATCAGACAAACAGATTTTGCAACGATTAATCACATCCAAAATAAAAGTTTTTGTGTACATAATATATGTGTATATTTATTATGTATATACAAATACACACACATGCATGTACTGTATATATTTAGGAAAACTATGTTATGTTTATATATTAATTAGTGCTGTCAAACGATTAATCACGATTAATCGCGATTAATCACATCCAAAATAAACGTTTTTGTGTACATAATATATAAGTGTATATTTATTATGTATATATAAATACACACACATGCATGTACTGTATATATTTAGGAAAACTATTATGTTTATATATTAATTAGTGCTGTCAAACGATTAATCGCGATTAATCGCATCCAAAATAAAAGTTTTTGTGTACATAATATATGTATGTGTACTTTGTATATTTATTATGTATATATAAATACACACTTATACAGTATTTATTTTGAAAATATTTACATGTATATATTTATATTCTCATATTTTATATTATATATAAATATATTTAACATATAAACAACATATTTTTAATAATTATATACATGCATGTGTTTGTATTTATATACACATAATAAATATACACAGTATACACAAATATATCATGTAAACAAAAACTTTTATTTTGGATGCGATTAATCGCGATTAATCGTTTGACAGCACTAATATTAATTTTATCAATTTTATGAATATAAATATGAAAACACATGTAAATATTTTCAAAATATATACTGTGTGTGTGTGTCTTTATATATACATAATATACACAGTACACACATTTTATTTTGGATGCAATTAATCACGATTAATCGTTGCCCAGCACTAAAAAAGACCAAGATGCAAGACTGTGAACTTAATCGCTTTAACTCCAAAATTATTTCAATGAAACGAATGTAACATATTCCAGTTTGATAATGTTTTTTATTTAATATTTTGTATTTTTAGGGGATTTTATGGTACTAAATTATATTTATGGAAGAGTTAGGATCCATTTATTAAGAATTAACCACTTTTGGAGCAGCGACCTAAAAATGAAATTTCCAACTTAAACTGCCATAAATCTTCATTTAACTTAAGTTTGATTTCTTTTTAAAGAAAACACTTGGCTGATTAAAGTTGAAGTGAAAAAAGTGAAACTAAAAAAAAGTTATAGGAGTTTAATTTTATTATTATGAAAAATGCACAAAAATACATTTTTTTTTACATTTTATATCGTATATGTATATGTTGTTTTTCCAAAACATGTTTTACTCTAAAATTGCCATAAATCAAACTGTGTTCCAAATTTGAGGTTGATATCACAAAAAGATAAGAATTTGTTTGACTGCAGTACCAAACGCTTCCACTAGGTGAAATTCACTTCCCATTCATTTCCATTGCATCATTTTTGACCATGGACAATGCAAGTGCCATGACTTTTACCAAGTTTCATACCGTTCCAAAGAAATAAAGAAAATTCTTAAAAATCTAAACATAAAATTTTTGGTCAAAAATGACTACAATCCAGTGAAGCATTGCGAATGACAATAACCAAATTAAAAATGATGGAGAACTATAACACTGTAGAAACTATATATTTAAGTATTTTGAGACCATAAGGAGAGTCAATTATGTCATTTGAGGTATACTTAATGAGAGTGGGTGGAGCTTAAATTCTTTTCTGGAACACTTTGTGCTGCAAATCTGATTGGTGGAACACGATTGTTTTAAAAATAAGTTGAATTAATGCAAAGAGATGGGTTCAACAAAAGTGCATACACTCGATTAACAACCTCAGAGCTCACAGCATGTCTGTCTTTAAAGGTTTATCGGTTATTGTTAAAAATCAGTTCGGAGTAAATGGAGTTTTTCTATTCAAATGCACAGTTTTCAGCCAGGATTCCAATAATTACCCGAGACTTTCAGAGTGAGAGTAAAAATTCCGTCTCCATTTACTCCCCCTGATGTCATTCCAAACCTGTATGCATTTTACATGAAACACATGAGAGGTTTTTTTTGACATAATGTTTGAACTTTGTGTCATACACTCTTAAAAATAAAGGTTATTTTTATTGGCATCGAATCTTTAACATGCATGGAATCACTAAAGGTTCATTATAGTGGAAAAAAACGTTATTAAAATGCTCCTTACAGTAAGAGAAAATACAAACCAAAAACCTTTAGGAGCCTTTATTTCAGTGAAAGTAAACAGTGATATTTTCTGTTAGGCTTCACAACAATAATACCTTATTATTCTGAATATTCTAAGGCTTCCAAAGAAACACAATATCTTTGTGTGAGGAATGAACTGAAATTTAAGCCGTCGTGTGATTTATGACACCAGAGGACTAAAATGTAGTGGACTACTTCTATGATGCTTTTCATTTCTAGACTAAATTATGTATTGTTAGAGGCTGAAGTATATCATTCATATATTTAAAATACAATAAAACATATTGCAGATAAAGTCCCTTAAGTATTTTGTACATACTAGTGATGCACAACTACAGCAATGTTTCCTTTACAATACTGCTTTGATGCACAAATACGGATGCATGTGGAGGTTTTCATATATAGTCTTACAAAGCAATGCAATTAAAGCGTCGACTGAACAGGGACTGAGTGAAGGAACTGTGATCAAGTGAATTCCCCAACATGCCCATCAAAACCTGTTGAGTGACAGACAGACAGACGAGCAGGCAGTGGACTAACAGGAGCATTTGATATGATTTGTCTGGGGACGTTCCTTCTGTCTTTCAGTGAGACACTTAATTCTCTGTCTGTTCCCATTCCAAGCCACTCCAAGAACGACAATAATATGGTTAATATAATTCTGCCTTTTGCACGATTCGTTCTCAATTAATACACAAATAAGCACATCTCACTCAAAAGATTTTGACATCTGCATGAATAAATTGGCTCAGATGAGTGTCTATTGGACTGGTGTCAATGCATAAGTGGCTGTGATAATTAAGGCGTATGAAATGCCAGTTTCCTCGTGAACCCTGTTGAGATGAGTTCAACAGTGCTCCACAAACACACTGCAGTGGCAATTTGCATCTGCCCTTGGGTTCTCCTTCACAACCCATAATGGCCATTTTAACCAATAATGTGAGCATGTAGAGCGTGAAATGTGCGTGGTTCATTTCGAGTTCATGTTCATTAACCGAGAGATCATTGCAAATATTAAAGAAGAGCGTTGTTTATGATCTCTATAGGGAAGCAGAAAACCATTAAAACCCTTGACACGCTGTCTGTCTCCTCAAGTCCCAGAGCTGCACGAATGAAATGCTTTTAACAAGAAATAAACTGCAATAAACTACTGCAAAGCTGGGGTCAGTCTCAGCGTCCCTCAGCTGAACCACAAAAGTGCATGATAACAGACCACTGAAAACCAAAAATTAGTATTAGGCACAGTAGATGCAACCTAGCGATAACAGTTTGTTAATTTGCCATAACCTTCATGCATCTTGTTTGCATCCGACTTTTGTTTAACTAGTTACTTTTCGACAATGCAATCTGGTTGGGAATTCAAATTTGGCTATTGCTTCAATTTGTGCACCCACTGAACGCAGCACGTTAGTGCTTGTTATTATTTTGGTACGACTTATTCTTTTTAGATTTATAAACTATGGTGCATGCAACCAAAATTCCACGAACAGCTAATGCATCTATTCAAATGTTCTTTTTCGTCAATAACCGTTCAAGTGCATGTCGTTTCATATTCGTAACGAACATGGTTTGATGAGCCGCGGAGTCATTGCAGAGTGACATATCTATCACTTCCCATGCAATAGCGCGGTATAATGGAAAACGAACGGATGCGTAACTCACAAATGATGATTTCCATGCACTCGCGATTTTCTAAAGATAACGTGTCAATGAAGGGCACGCGGACGCACTTACCAGGGTCACCCTGACTTCTCCGCAGGTTCGGTCTCCAAAATCAAATGCCGTGATCACAGTCCACGTCTCTGCATATATACCACAGGATCACATAGAGGATGAGCAAAATGGCAAAAATAAACAGAGCTACAAGGATAGCCTTAGTCACTGGTGAGATGAAAGACTGCATTTCAGCAATTCGCAACAGTCCGCTGAGGCGCATGGATGCTCAACCGCTCCTCAACATAAGAACAGACCTTTGGCTTTTGTCGATAAAATCTCCCGCAACGACATTTCTAGCGGATTATTCACATGCATTCCGTTCGTTCGCGCTGAAGATGCGTCAAGCCGGCTGCGGTTGATCATGTTCGGATTGGAGAGCAGACGCAGCGGCTCTGGCTCTGGTGTGGAACAGGTTGATTCGCCTTTTTCAACTTCATCAGATGGAATTATCCAATGATGCCCCGCGTTCAGGGGGGAGAACAAAGAGACTGACCCTTAGTGATGGAAATGAACCAACAAAAAAACAAACAACACATTATGAAGTGTAAATACTCACATTTGTTTCATTTATGTCATAAATGCAATTTTTATTTGAGATATCAGTACTACTGTGGCCACTGATACAGCTGTACTTTCAAGGGTTAAAACTTTTTTTTTTTTTTTAACAATTTTGGTTCGTCAACTTTAGCCAACGTCAACTTTTGACTTTTTCTTTAACAAAACACTTACTTTCTGAGATAAAATAAATTAATAAATTACGCGCCCTGACTAACTTATACTGACTTGTGATAAATATGACAGATACGTTTGTGATAAATAACACGTTAAAGTCATTAAGTAAGTCAAATAATGGTTTTGGTTTCAGCCGATAAATCAACGCTATCTCACGGCAATTCCTACGTATTTTACGAGGTGGCTAATTCGTACGAATTCGTACGACCTCACTCGTACGATTTAGTATGATTTGTCTAAACCCCAGTGACGGGTAGGTTTAGGGGCGGGGTTAAGTGTAGGTCATTCGTACAAATTCATAGGAATTGGCAACTCGTGAAATACGTACGATTTGGCAAAAATCGTATCAATTTGTACGAGTTAGGTCGTACGAATTCGTACGAATTAGCCACCTCCTAAAGTATGTTGCCATGGTTACCACTTTAAGCGATCGCAATTCTTGTTTGCAAGCATTTAATGCCAGACTAACTTATGAGATATGTTTAAGATTAAAAACACTATAAAGTGTCAACTACTGAAACTGTTTTGTCAATGTTCCATTCCAAGATAATGCTTTCACAAGTCGCATACTGTTGCTATGGTTACCTCAGTACCGGATCGCATATTCTTTTCGCAAAGGCAAAGGTCAAAATACACGCTCTTGACTTTCTGAGATATGTTTATGATAAATAAAACTATAAAATGTCAAATATTGGTATCGGTTTGTCCGACATCCAATTATGACGATTTCATAAAGCGCTCAAGTTGCGTACCGTTCCGAGATATGTTTATGACTAAAAACACTGTAAAGTGTCAAATATTGACACTGTTTGGTCGACGTTCCATCCCAAGATAACGCTTTCATAAATCGCTCAAGTCCCTTACTGTTGCTATGGTTATCTCCTCAGCCATAGCTCTTGTTTAACACCAAGTAAAATCACGTGCCCTGACTAACTTGTACTGAATTTTTGAGATATGTCTGTGATAAATAACACCTTAAAGTGTCAAATAATGGCACTGTTTTGTTTTAGTTGATAAACTGTTTAAGTCGCGTACTGTTGCCATGGTTACCGCCTCAAACCATGGCAATTCCTGTGTTTAATGCCAGGTATAAATACACCTTCTGACTAATTTCTGAGATATGTTTAAGATTAAAAACACTATAAAGTGTCAAATATTGACACTGTTTTGTCAAAGTTCCACCTGATGATGAAGCTTTCCTAAATCGCTCAACTGGCTAACTGTTGCTATGGTTACCTCGGTCCGCAATCGCATATTCTCTTCGTAAAGGCCAGGTCAAAATACACACCTTTGACTTACTGAGATATGTTTCTGAAAAATAAATCTATAACATGTCAAATATTGGCACTGTTTTGTCAAACTTCCATCTGATGATGAAGCTTTCTTAAATAGCTCGTTACATACTGTTTCTATGGTTACCTCCTCAAAGATAGCTCTTGTTTAACGCCAAGTGAAGTTACGCACCCTGTCTAATTTCTGAGATATGTTTATGATGAAAAACACTACAAAGCATCAAATATTGACATTGTTTTGTCAAAGTTCGAAGCTTTCCTAAATCGCTCAACTCGTGAACTGTTGTTATGGTTACCTCTGTACAAAATTGCATTTTCTCTTTGCAAAGGCCAGGTCAAAATATACACCTTTGACTTACTGAGATATGTTTATGAAAAATAAAACTATAACGTGTCATTTATTGGCACTGCTTTGTCATCCGATGATGATGATGTTTTTGTAAATCGCTCAACAGGCGTACTGTTGCTATGGTTACCTCCTTACACATAGCAGTTTCTCTTCGCCATCTGTTTGTCAATACACGCCCTTGACTTACTGAGATATGTTTATGAAAAATAAAAATGTAAAGTGTGAAATACTGGCACTGTTTTTTAAAACTTCCATGTTAAATTGACGCTTTCTTAAATACTGCGTACTGTTGCTATGGTTACCTCCTTACGCGATAGCATTTTCTCTTTGCGAGCTGTTTAATGCCAGGTCAATACACGCCCTTGGCTTACTGAGATAAGTTTATGAAAAATAAAACTATGAAGTTTGAAATACTGTGCTTTGTAAACGTTCCATCCGATGATGATGATGCTGCGATCGCAATTTCTGTTCGCGAACTTGTATGAATGCAACAACAATAATAAAAAAAAATATTATTGGGATATGTTTTACAAGAAAATACTTCTTCAGTCTTTCAACCTCAAAATTTCACATGCATGCCGTTTCTTGTTAAATGTACTAGCAATTGATTCAAACTAAACCCAACAACAGTTTTTTTTTTTTCAGTGTACACTTTTTGTGGTTACTTAAAAAAATACTCCTACTGTTTGTTTACTAACGTTAGCGGATCAAGCCTTATCCGCACCGCGCCCTTCTGATAAGTTACCCGTGTGTAAACAAAGAATTAGCAAAGTTTGCGTTTTGAGCGACAAAACGTGTCTGGAGACAACTATGACATTCAACTCCCGAACTCGAGCACATGCTGCTGCGTTCACCCGCTGGGTGGCTCAAGTTCAATAGTAAAAGCTTTCCTGAATGTTAAAGGGGGAACTTCCCCACCAGAGGTCCGAAACGGATGAATGGAGC
Organism: Tor tambroides; assembly: GCA_021397915.2. Lineage (NCBI taxonomy): Eukaryota > Metazoa > Chordata > Actinopteri > Cypriniformes > Cyprinidae > Tor > Tor tambroides. Next base: position 22,770 of record JAFVLL020031735.1, read on the forward strand.
TGCGTCTCAAAACCCCAGCACTTCAGGCAAAGGTGGGTTTCCAGCGAGCTGAAAGCTGAAGCCCAAAACCGCTGTCTAAGTAGGTTCTAAACCGGCTCCATTCATTGCGTTGCGTTCCTCTGGGGAAGTTCCCTCTTTAACGTTTAGGAAACGTATTCGGGGGGTTGGGTGGGTGTTCAGGGCAAAATCATTCATGGAGGTTAAGAAACCTTGCTATGCATTTAAATACGATTTCTAAAGGAAAACCAAAATGCATCATTAGAGGAAACGCCATGCACTTGCGCTATATGGCACGCAAACCTATATGCGCTTTGAATGCTCATGCATTCTCTGAGCATGAGACTTCAGTGAGAAACCAGCGAGACAGACCTGCAATTGGATCCTACACAAGTCAATCCCACATGTGGGTGGGCAGTGGATTCAGAGTTGCACACCCAGTGAAGTTTGTACAACAAAAGGTTGCGGGAAAGTTGCAGAACAACGATTTATACTTACACCTCCATCTACAAGCGCTAAAATCCTAAAGTAACCTGCGTTTTAAACCCTACTCAGCTCAGTTTCATTCAAGCAGCAATGATGTCATACTTGTGGATTTTCGTCCTTGGAAGTTTAATCGTGACTGGAGTGAAGATGCAAGGTAAGAGTTTGCTTAAACTATTGTGGTCAACGTTTGAAATGGGTTAATCAAAGTTGTTCTGAGACAAGAACGCATTTTGGTTTTAGGACAAAGGTTTTGATCCACTTCAAATGTTGACTAACAATTCAAAGTTGAATTTTTTGCTTCCACACTTGTTTAGGGGTGTCCATTCATTAAGTGATATATACTTTTAAATTGAACATTGCAATTAATGTGTTGATTTTACATAAATGAACATGTAGACAGAGAAATGAAATGAAATGGAAAACATGCATGTCTTTTTTTGTTAGAGTGAGTCTATATAGCAACTCTAAGATCACATGTTTGAAACAAAAGGGCTATTATTATACATGCATGATTGAAAATTCAACCATTCTGGGTTATATGTTGTTGGTCACTAAAATAAAACCCTCAGAAATGGCTCGTTGAAGCCTTACCCAGCTCTGCCAGCACAGCTCACTTCATTTCCCCTTTGTACATTGTGTTCTTGACGAACAGCTTTGGCTGCTCAGAGCCTCAATGACTTCAACTAAATGTTTTGCACTTCTTAAACGTTTACAGGATGTAACCAAATGTTTAGGAACGGGAGGAACGAATGTAAAATGCATGAAAAAAATCCGATTCCTCAATGTCTTTGGTGATTTACAGGCATGTTTATTGCTAATATGTAAAATTTCCTCCAGATGTAGAGTTGAAACATGCATTTAGCTCACTGTTGTAAACTGAGAAAGATTGTGAGGTGTAGTCTCAGAAATTCAATCCAGTCCCAGATGTAGACCACACCCTATATGGAGAATATGGTGGAGTTACGAAAGGGATGCTTTTGATGCACCCGAGGGATTTTGCGTGCCTCTGTCCCATGTGAGAGACTCAGCATGCATCGCTACAGCCTTGGATTTTTCTATTTTGTTGCGCAGAGAGCCGCTCTTTGTTTGGTGTTTGTGTGGACAGGTGTGTTGCCATCCTCATAGAGCAAACTTCTTTTGTGTCTCCTAATCTGACAGCTACCAACCGTGCCAACAGCATCAAATAAAAGGCCGGCTGTGGAAATTAAAAGCTTGGGAGACAAAAATCATTCAAGTCATTAGCAATTGTGCAAACACATGCAGGATTTCGCCCGATTCGACGACACAAAGCCAATGAAATGTGGCGACCTTGAAAGAAGGTGTTGCATAATGCATCTGCGTCATTTTACAACACAAAAAAAGCTATGAAGACACGATGCACTAGATGTGTATCGAGCGAGCTGACTAATAAAACAAACAAAACTGCTGGTAGACTAAACACCACTACATTTGCATTCAAACTGAACATGCATCTGTTTAAGAAAAATTCAAAGATCATTTCAGTCGAGAGTTTGAATGCATCTATGACTGTTTTCCACATTTTAGAATAATAATAATTGGAAATGCATTGAAATCAAAAACCTGATTAATACTGATAATTATTTACATGTTATTGCTGATAATGGCACATATTAAACTCTTTTATTACCCTGAAAATGAAACAAATGAAAAACACTAACAAATAAAATCAGTTGTTTTAAATGTAACTAAATGTATTTTAATGTAGTGCATGAAAAATACATGTTATTTTAAATTATTAGTGCTGTAAAATATTAACTTCAATATCAATGGCAGTTAATGTTTTTTTTTAATATTTTGATTAATTTTTGTTATTATATTTTCTGATTTCATGTTAAATTTAGTTAGTTTTATTGTGTGTTTTTTATTTTTTAATTAACTTTTGTTAATTTTTGTAAAAAGTCTTGAAAATTAAAATTAGAAAAGTTGACTTGGAAACTACCTGAAATAAGTTAAAGTGTTTTTTGTTTTTTTTTACACTTTATTTTATTTTAATCAACATTTATTTTATTTCAGAGTATGTTCAATTTTTTTTTAATGGTTTTAGTTTTAGTAAACTATAAATACCCTGACTTTAGATAACCATAAATGGGAAAATAAGCATGCACGATTAAATATCAAATTTAAAATATAAAATACTGACTGATATACAGTATATTGTCAAATATTAATAACCCATTTAGTATTAATATACAGTGCATCCCTAATAGTAAAGTCATGAAAACCAAATGCATGACGGGTTTTGTGAACGAAGCAGATATAGTTCTGTAAATTAAATCTAGCGTTGTGTCTTTTGTTTTGTTTTTCAGAGGATGGAGAGGAAGGTACAGAGAATGCCGGTACGTTTCTATAATCTCATATGCTTTAATAACTCTGACCACATCCTTCTCTTCTAGCAAACCTCCTTTGCGACGAGCCAAAGCAATAAAACTGAGCGACGGCAAGATTTTACAGTTCCTCGTAACAGAGTGTTTGTTCAAGTCAACCTGGATATATCACCTGCCATGTCACCTGTGTGGTTTTTTTAAAGGTGATAAACGTAGGGTCTAATGTACCTTTTATCTCATATCCAGATTCTCCAGCAGATGACCTTGCGCCAGAGGAATCAACCGTTCCTGATGAAGGTGACGATAAGCTTCATGTAATTGAATTTACGGCAGGGGATCTTGATGCTAAGTGCAAAAAACAAACACACAAGTCATGCATATTTAGGAGAAAACATAAAAAGCATTATGAGGAACACTCATCCTTTATTGCTGACGTCAGAGAATGTTTTACGCAAATGTAGTCAAATCAGACAGACGTCAACATGGACACGGTGTTCATGCCCTCATGCTCAAAAACCATCAACAAAACCAAAAACAGAAGTAAATATGACCTGGGCGATATTAAATACAGGTCTGGTATTGTCGCCACTCGATATCCAACAAAAGTCCTGAAGCAAAAACAGTTGAGAAGTGGTGATCTACACTGTATTCCCAGCAGCAAGAGATCATTTTCATGAAGCTAATTTGTTGGTGTGATTGATTTCACAGGAACGTCACTCTTATATTTCGTCGCTTGTAGGATTTATGCAAAGTGCTGCGGTGTAGATCTCTTTCTGTATCAATAAAATAATGAAAACATGGTATATTCATATCTCAGATCTAACAATCCAGCTAACAGGGAACATTAAACGTTTTTTAATAACTATGTTCTGAGAAAATGATGTTATTGAGATCCTTATGATGTTATTTGTGTTTGATGAACATTCTAATAATGTTTAGAGAAAATGTTCTTTAGTTAGAAAATGTTTCAAATATTAAAACTAAACAATCAAGTAACGTTGTATTTTGGGTGAAAATTAAAGTTAGTAGAACATTGGAAGACAAAAATGTGTATAAATAACATTCTAAAGAAAACTGGAATAACATTCTTAGAGTGTATTAAAAATAAACATATTTTGGGTGAAAATAAACGAGTAGAACATTGGAAGAAACTTTTTTGTAACCTTAACCAATAATGAAACATTTAAAAACAATGTATCCACCGCTTCTAATAAAATAAGTTAGAGGAACGTAATAATTTGTAGCATTAACACTTGTAGATTTTTAAGTAGATCACTCACAAAACTAAATTAAGTGTTGTCCTTGCAATCAATTACTCTGATCTATTATTTAGTTCAAATGAACAGAACAGCACATGCTAATTATCCTAATTGCTGCATTTCAACTGCACAGTTTTCAAAGCTATCAAGACAATTACAACAATTAAAAAAAAATCAATTAATGCAAAATTTCAGTTTAAATGGCGCTTTACATTTTAAATTGCACAATATTGAGTTGATCAACATTATGACGTCAATAGAACTCATCAAAATAATATTTGCACCTTAAAAGGTTTAATTAAATGCATTTATTGAAGTTTTATAAAACCATGCATTTAATTGTGGTAATAAATTCCCTTAATTTCTTTTTAGAGTGCAAGAGAACCTTCAGAATCTAAACAAACAATATTAATTAAAAATAAAGGTTCTTCATTGGCATCGATGCTTCCACTGCACAAAAAAAATCTTTATAGTAGAAAAAGTTCTTTAGATTATTAAAATGTTCATCACATTAAGAACAAATGGTTATTTTAGGAAAGGCTCTTTGGGGAACCAGAAATGGCTCTTCTATGGAATTTTATCTTTATTTTAAAGAGTGTATGTGATTATGAAACCCTTCTTGAATTTGTATAGTAGATCATCTGAAATAGAAAAATGTAATTTTCCTGCCGGAAATGTTGGATCCAGTCTGTTTACCAGATCCCGTCAGAAGATATTAATTTATCTGTTTAACACAGAAATCTGTCTGAAAGCCAAAACCTCCAAATTGCATTTTTACTGGCGTCCAAACTCGTCATTAACTGACTCGACTATCTACAATCATGCAGACAGAGGCAGAGGAGAAAGCAATGGGGAAAAGAGCTCATGAGTTCACTGAATAATCTTAGTTGTGTATTTCACCATGATTTCTGACCAGCATAAAGTCAACAGGTGCTTTTATCCCAAAGCAATGGAAAATTACTGCTCACAACCAAATCCTTGAGAAAGAGATATCACCTTATCTCCAGCTTACTTATGACAGCAACACAGCACACAACATGAGATCAAATAGTAATAGAAAAATTATATAAAATTATTGAAATTAGTACATACAACACAGGTCAAAAGTTTGAAAAAATTGTAATTTTTAAAAATGTTTTTACTGCTTATTTTTATGGAAACTGTGATGCACTACCATTCAAAAGTATATATAAAAATTCTATATAATTTATTATATACATATATTTATATATAATAAAGTATTTTATATATATATATATATATATATATATATAAATAAATGGTAATAGAAAAATTATATAAAATTATTGAAATTAGTATATACAACACAGGTTAAAAAAAAGTTTGAAATA
>JAFVLL020031736.1:0-11774 GCA_021397915.2 Tor tambroides
TATGTCCAGATCGTCTCCCGCTGTGGATTGTGTCTCCTGTGCTCCAGTGTTCCCTGTCTGTGCTGCTCCTCGCTCCTGTGGATCACAAAACCTCAATCAGAGTCTCATTACCATAACCACCGAACTGACAAAGGACTATACTCACCTCAAGAACCATTCTGCACTGTTCCTGTTCAAAACTCTTATTAATAAACACACTGTGTTTTTACTTACCTCTGTGTCCGACTGCATCCGTAACACACTTGGCACCACCTGAGAGTCACTGAAATAAAAACATCTAGAGCAGGTGTTCTCGAACTTTTTGACTCCAAGCTCTTTTAACCAATGAATTTACATGACTTTTACAATCATTCATTATTTATAAAGATTAGGAATTTTTTGAAAGTATATTTTACTTTTGTACCCACTAAAATATTTTAACTAGGAAAAATGTGAATTATTTATTTAAAAAATGCCCTTAGCATTTTAAGATTTTATTCTTTTACGTGACTTTTCCAGGTCTAGACATCACGGCTTTTCAAGACCATAAGGATCTTGGTTCTACAAAGAAAAAAGGTTGTTGAATTAAAGTTTTAAAATTCCTCTTGAGGTGTTCATCCAGTGTGGCAATTTGAGGAACCCTAATGGTGTTTCAAGTATATTCATTTTATATAGATATTGTTTAGCTTACTTTTTATTCAGTGCAACAGACAGGCACATTTACCTATCTGTCATCTAAATAGGAAGAACTGAAGGGTGTGGCCCAGGAACATCCGTGCAAAACTGGGAACCATTATCATTTCACACATTTTGCTACAACAGAAACCAACAACATGGAAGGGCTCCTGGATTCAGAAGAGTTTTGCTGTTCTATTTGCCTGGATTTGCTGAAAGATCCAGTGGCCATTCCATGTGGGCACAGCTACTGCATGGAATGCATTAATGATTATTGGGAAAAAAATGACCATTCGGGGGTCTTCAGCTGTCCTCAGTGCGGACAGACGTTTAGCCCTAGGCCTGTTTTGAACAGAAATACCATACTGGCAGATATGGTGGACAAACTGAAGAAACTGGAACTGCTGGGCAACTCTCACATTTATGACAACTGCATGCCAGGTGATATGACCTGTGATTTCTGTACAAGTATCAAACAAAAAGCTGTGAAGAGTTGTTTGGTTTGTTTGGCATCTTACTGTCAAAACCACCTTCAAGCCCACTACAAGTCTCCTGCCTTGAAGAAACACAAGCTGATCGAAGCCTCCGTGAACCTGCAGGAGAAGATCTGTCCTCATCATGACAAATATTTGGAGATGTATTGTCGAACTGATCAACAATGCATATGTCTTTTGTGTGTGATGGACGACCATAAAGGTCACGATACAGTATCAGCAGCTGTGGAAAGCACAAAGAAACAGGTAAAAAAAATAATAACAATCATCTTTCCTTGTTTTGCTTCGCATCGTTCAAGTGGTTTTATTCAATAAGTACTTTTTCATGGTTCTTAACTTCTATGGAAGATGCAGTAAATTATAGTATTCTCAGAATCCTTCAGTAGCCAAAGTCATTTTCCACTGAGGCAAAGCACATTTTCCAAAGTGCACTCCACCTCAATATGAACAGATTTCATTGTACAGAAAAGTTCATGCAACAGAGTAATTGGGAAAAAATGCGAGAGAAAGGAGGCATTGAATTGATGTGATGAGGATGACGCTCGAGTTTCCAACCAAAAACAATAAAGTACCTGTAAATAAGTGTAACATTATAAAGCTAGAATAATATTACAAAAACAGTTTCCTGCTTCACATTCAAATTTCAACCTGCGCACACAAAAGGATGTTCAGGAGAGCTTCCTTTTTCTGAAATAAGAGATAGAAATCTTTCACCATCAACCAATCAGAGAGAGGCTTGGTCTGTTCGCTTTGACTGTGTGGTCAGCTACTTTGAATTGTCTGGTAGATATCCTCATATATGAAGTGTATAAACTCATTTGTTAGTGACAAAGGTTATTCTTACACTCTAAAAAAAAAGATGGTTCTTTGGCTCGTAATCATAGCTCCATTAGCACCATTTTTGTCGAAGAAATACAGTGCAATATGGCACCTCTTATGGTTCTACATAGCACCATTTGACAAAGGTGCTGTATAGCACCTTTGAAGATATGGTGTTATATAGCATCAAAAGTGGTTCCCCTATGATTACGAGTCAAGAACCACTTTTAGTGCTATATAGCACCATTTTTTTAGAGTGTATGTAACTCTTAAAAATAAACAGTGGAGTAGAATATAGTGCTATCCTGGGCAACGTAATGCAGTGTGTCTATTTTGTGACATTAATCACATTATATTAATTCTACACAGAATGATTGTAATTAAAAAGCATTTTGGTTTTTATTGTGTTTCTTCACAGAAAGAACTAGGCATGACACGCCAGAAATACAAGCTCAAAATCCATGCTAAAGAGAAGGACCTACTGGAGCTTAAACAGGCTGTAGACGCCCTGAAAGTAAGAAACTTCCAGAACGATTTCAGCTTAACGAAATTAATGAAACAATAAAAACAACAAAAAAACAATAAAAAAAATAATTAACCTGAAAATTAAGCATAAATTAATTCTTTATTTTGTATTTAAAATATTTATTATAATAATAAATAATAATTAATTAATAATAATAAATAATTAATATTATTATTATGTAATTTAAAAATAATTATGAAATACAATATTTTAAAAAGAAAAGTACTGGATTTTTTTATTTTTTGCCCTAAAAGAGCTCTGCACAGACTGCTATGGAAAATGGTGAACAGATCTTCACTGAGTTGATACAGTCTATTGAAAGGAGGAGGTGTAAATTCAGAGATCTGATCAGAGATCAAGAGAGAGCTGCGGAGAGCATGTTGCAGACACTGGAGCAAGAAATCACGGAGCTCAAACAAAGAGATCATGAGCTCGAGATGCTTCTGAAGTCTGAAGATCATGTTCATGTTCTTCAGGTAAGCCTAATCCCAATGCTGATTGCATGTGAAAAATATAGCCCAAAAATGCTCAGAATGAGTCACTTGACAAATTGTTGTCTCTCTCTTTACAGAACTGTCATTCCTTCTCTTCTGGCCTTCCTGACCCACCCTTCACAATAGCTACACTCTCCGATTTTGGCAAGGTGAACGATGCAGTATCTGCTCTAAAGAAGAAGCTTGAAGATGTCTTTAAAGGGGAATGGCTCAGGATCTATCAAGCAGGTGAAGAGAAACACCCTAAGCTGATCTTTCCACCTTAGCAGTTTCTCTTTAGGTGATTTGCAGATTGTTGTGTAATTCTGCCTTTTTGTTAAATCATTTCCTTGTGATGTACACATGCTTTCCATTTTCTCTCCAGCAAGATCAATGAAGATCCTTCATTGCACAGTGCCCAAAATTAGATCAGAGTTCCTGCACCGTAAGTCAGTCTACTGCACTAATGCAAAGTGCTATTGACTTTACAATGTTGGATTCTATTTAAACATGGATTTCTCATTAAACAAAACAAACAATGTTGTTCCAATTTCCGAAAAGAAGCGATCACACCCATGCTGATATTCAGATCGACACTGGAATTATGAATGTGATGGCTGTTGTTTTTACTGTTAAAGTTTTATTACTTTAACAGTTTAGGAAATAAGAAGTTAAGAAACTTTTATTTTAGACCCAGTTACTTCTGTGTTCCAAATGAAACTTTTTAAAAATGATTTGGTTGAGTGAATGATTAAATGATTCACTCATGATGACAGCCACTTGATCAATTTCTAAATGAATCTGTTTTGAACAAATCGATAAAGACGGTCACTTGTCAACACCTACTGGTGTAACAATGTAACCTGCAGAAAAAGTCACAAACTAACTGTTATATAATATTATGGTTCAAAAGTTTTTAAAAGGAGTCTCTTATGCTCACCATGCAGGGCTGCATTTGTTGCATATTGTGAAATATTATTACAATTTAAAGGAACTGTTGTATTTTAATACCTTTTAAAATGTATAGTTTAATCCTGGGATGACAAAACTAAATTTTCAGCAACCATTATTTGAGTCTTCAGTGTCACATGATCCTTCAGAAATTATTCTAATATTCTGATTTGATGCCCAAGAAACATTTTTTTGATTATTACTAGTGAAAAAAACAGTTACGTTGCTTAAATTTGTTTTGTAACAATGTCTTTACTGTCAATTTTGATCAAAATGCATCCCTGCTGAATGACAGTATAAACCTCTATACAAAAAATAAATCTTACTGACCCCAAAGTTTTGAATGTTAATGTAGATATCAGTGTTCTTCAAGTTCCCAGCTGATATGTATTTATTTAATCATGGCTCAAGATGAATATGATATGAATATGATACACCCTGAATAAACATCCTTGATCTCTTATCCTCTATCCATTACTCAGATTCCTGCCCGCTGCAACTAAATCCTTTAACAGCCCACAAGGACCTTAGTTTGTCCAAGGGGAACAGAGAAGTGGCCGTTCGGAGCCGAGTGCAATCCTGTCTCGACCACCCGGAGCGCTTTAATTACTGGTGCCAGGTGCTGGGCACGGAGGGCCTGACAGGCTGCAGCTACTGGGAGGTGGAATGGAGTGGGATGGGAGTAAACATTGCAGTCGCATACAAAAACATTGCCAGGAAAGGGGAAAGCAGTGAAGCTCACTTCGGTCACAATGAAAAATCCTGGAGGTTGTTCTGCTCCAGGAAAGGTTATGCTTTTTGGCACAACGGGATTGTCAGTAAGATCTCAGAGCCTGGCTCGTCAAAGATAGGCATTTATCTGGATCATAGGGCCGGGACACTAGCGTTTTACAGCATTGATGACTCAATGACCCTTCTCCACAGAGTTCACACCACATTCACACAGCCGCTCTACCCTGGCTTTGAGTTTTCATGCTATGATGCCTCAATCAAGCTGTGTCAGTTGGAGTAAGGCAAAAAGTTTAGGCCCGTTTGGCATTGGTAATTAAAGAATGGGTAAAATATAAATATATACAATACAGTAGTAAAGATATAAGAATAAAGAAATACAGTAATATTTGTAAAATTATAGTGGGTTTGCTTCTCCCACTGTTAAGTTTTTGTTAATATTTTGAATTAGATTTTATTTTATATTATCTGCTTTTCATGTTAATTTTAGTTAAAGTTTTAGTAACTCTGTTGTGTTTTTGTCATTTTTATGTCTACACAGTTTTTCAATTTTTTTATTTCAGTTTAAGTTTTAGTACATCAAGTTAAAGTATATTAAAATACGAAATGTATATAGGCTATATAGCCACAGAAAAATTGAAAATCTCAAAAAATATATAGTGTTTTGTTTTTAGTCAGCCAAACAATCCTGACACATTTATATCTTCGATAATCTCTTTCCATTTAAACTACACACACAGTCAATTGCTGTTATTTCTGTCTGTGGAATGTCTGAGGTTAATATTGTGTGAATGCACTTTATACTTTCATTCTCTGTCAGCTCTGAAAAAAAAACCCCACTAACAATCCAAATAAAATACATTGTTTACCATTATTTTTGCCTTTAAGAGACAACCTCATTCTTCACGTCCTAGAGTGTTTCCTTTGGTATTTTATGACATCTAGACTAGTTTGTAACAGTACAAGTACGCAAATAAATGGTGAGGACAAAATAAAAGAAAGAGCGACCTCTGGTGGCTAAAAGAGTTTAAACCAGGCCTTCAGAGGAAAAGCAATAATAAAACTACTAAAGAAATACGTACTGTCAGAACGTATTTCTCTAGTAGTTTTGTTGTTGCTTTTCCTCTGAAGGTGCAGTGCAGTATAAGATGATAAGAATTAAAAACGTGAACTATGAGCTAAGCTGTTTTAAAATGACTGTAATACATAATTTTTGCATTAGAGTGCCAAAACAGAGAAAGGCACTGATAGGAGTCTGGATGAAGGACTTTGTGAATGAACAGTTTTTTAAATAAATAATATGTTATGAACATGTAAATGTAACGTACTAGTTTATCTAAGCTCATGAGGGCACTAATAGACTGAATGAATGATGTCTGGGAATGTTTTTTGGAACAGATCCGGGCCCATACATAGGTTATAACCTCACCAATGTGGTTTCAAACCATGATACTCTACCAGCACCAGTTTCAGGCTTAAAATATGCTGCTATTTGGCAGTGCACCAAGATGCAGTCCTGCTTATTTTGGAAACAACACAACATTCCCACAAGACATATTTTCACATAGTTACAGAGGTGATTCAGATTAATTATACTGATTTACAACTGTGATGAAACTATTTGCTTGTCAGCAACAACTTGGGGTTATTAAATCCAGATTTTTTAAAGGTCAGGTTCCAATGAAAGCCGCCTTATATTTTTGCTAAATCTTTTGTTTATCTAAAATCAAGCTCATTTTAGTCCAGCTCTCATTTGAACAGTCCCATGTCTGAACGCTTCACAACTACTGTAATAAAATGTTCCTGACTTACCCTCTCACCCATTGCCCTCTCTTACTGAAACATTCAAAGTAAACTTTGCCACCGTTAAGCATCTAAATGGCGTAATAAGATGTCATGGGACTAAATGTATTTTACAAGACTTTATGAGAAGACTCTCACGTTGTAGACAGTTCTTGTGTTGGAACACACAAAAATACCATTGTACATGGCAATATAATGTATTTATAGCTTTAAAATGCTTAAACTACCTTGTAAATAATGTTTCATGAGTAGGCCAGTCGAGTATCTCGTACTTACCTTCATTCAGTCACTGTAGCCTGCTTTTTATGGTTGAAATGAAATAAGCAACAAGTATTGTTGTTGGTCCTTTATGTATTAAAACACGAATGTAATAAAAATTGTAAGTGAAGACACACACTTTCCAGTAGGGGGCAGAGATCCTCATGTCGTCCAAATAGGCAAGTATACCACTTCATTTACACTTGTCAACCAACAACTTAATAGCTAAACTAGTCACTAATCACAATACGTCCACATTGCTTTTTATGACAGTTCGCTGTGATAATAACCTGCATTTAATCATTATAAAACGTTCTTATATTCTGCCTTTATAAATGTTTAGATGTCTGAATTCGGGCTGTAATATTTCCTGCGTGGGAGCAGGGGTGAAGTCACATTTAAACTACTTAAGACACTGTGTACAAAGGACATGTTGAGTGATCCCACAAACAGATATCAAGTCAAAAATGAAGTCAGGTTCTCAGATAAAACAGGGGATGGGATGAGGAAGAGCATGCGGTTTTCGATTACCTGTTCATTAAATGACCAATTACCCCAATAAATGCACATATTAGTGGATCAAAACATAGAAATAATATAATGATAATTTATTTTGCATACAGATTAAAAACATTAGTTCCATTCAAATATGCAGTCAGGAAGCAGTAACAGTTACATACTTACAACTGTATGCCTGCCTTCTGTTTTACCACAGATTCACCACTTAAGTAGCACAGTCTTTATTATTATTGCCATATTTTAGCAATATACCATAATTCAAATAAAAATTATACATAAAATGTTGATATGATATTAACTATACACTGATTATCACTGGACTATTACTGAGAGGATGTTGTCATCCAGGTCGACTATCCATCTGTGACCCCATCTGAAAGGATCTTATATCCTCTCCAATGAATTCAGTCACTGTGGGGATGAGAAATTGTGGTAGAAATAATTTAATTGATTGATACAGATCAGTAAGACTCTAGTTAAAGGAATAGTTCACACAAAAAAAAAATTCTTTAGCAAATCTCACAATGAAAATGCATTTTCATACCACACACTGTAATGTTGAGATGCCTTAAAATAATTTTATTTTAAATTTTTTAAACAAAATAATTATATATAATATAAATAATTATTTGATATTATTATACTACTAGTCAAAAGTTTTGGAGTCGGTAAGATTTTTAATGTTTTTGAAAAAGTCTCTCATGCTCACCAAGGTTGCATTTATTTGATCAAAAATACAGTAAAAACTGTAATATAGTAAATTATTATTATAATTTTAAATAACTTATTCTCTGATGAATAGATTTGAAAAACATTTTTTGTAACATTACAAATAATTTTTTATAAAAAATAAATACAATTTCTTTTAAAAAATTTAGAACAGATTTTAGTTTTTAGTGTTTTATTTTTTATTTTGTTAGACAAACTAATACAGAATTTTAATATGAAAATAATTATTGGCTTATCATTCAGAATTTTAATGTTGGTGCATCTCTAGTATGACATATACAGTCAATCATACCCACCTTCCTCTAGTGTGATATGCTGCATGGGTGTGGGGCCCGAGAAGTCCGGGGGTCCCTCCAGCTTCAGACCAGGGCCTGTGTCTCTTTCAGAGGGACGCATCTGGTGCTCCCAGCTCTCATATTGGCCATACGGAGGTGGGCACAGGTCTTGATAGTGGCTAGTGTTTGACGGAGGCGAGGAGCACATCTCTTGGGGGCAAGGACAGTGTGGATATGGGGAGTGAGAGAGCGGAGGAAGGGGCGAGGTGGAGATCGGACTGCTTGCAGGGAATGGGCTCAGAGAGCAAGAGTGTGAGGGAGAAGGTGATGAGGAAAGATAGGGAGAGTCGAGCCACGGAGAGGGAGACGGGGAGGGGGAAAGAGGTTGTGAGGCTCTTGGGTACATGGGAGGAAGAAGCTCTGTGAAGCCCAGCTCCAGGCTCTCAAAGCTGGGATGCCTTTCGGTCAGGGCACCTCGACCTCCACTGTCCTCGGGAAGCTCCGGTTTGCGGCAGTAGTCCTCCTGGTACCCATGCGAGGAGTAAGAGTACTCATTGGGATATGGAGGCAGGCGGAAAGACATGCTTCTGTCATCTGTGGATAGGTCTGACCTCATGTCGACAGTGCTGCTGCCCCCCATGGGGCAAAGCGTCACCCCTTCCAGGGGCAAGATGGAGGGACGGGACAGCAGTGGATCTTCTTCTTTAAACATTACTAGAAAATTTAAGATGCATGACTTAACATCACAGATGTGCCATGACATGAAAATAATCATATTGTATACATTAAATATGAAATGTGGCAAGATATATTACCTAACATAAAATATCAAATTATTTTAATGAATTGTTTTATATTTAATTAACTGTAAAATTAAATAAATATTTAATAATTATTGCACTACCATTCAAAAGTCTGGGATCGGTAAGATTTTTAAATATATTTAAAATAATCTCTTATGCACATCAGGGCTGCATTTATTTTATTAAAAGAAATACAGTAAAAACTGATATAATATTGAAAAATATTATTACAATTTAAAAGAACTGTTTTTATTTTAATAGACATGTTAATAACGTCTTCAGTGTGATCCTTAAGAAATTGTTTTATTATGATGCTTCGGTGCTCAAGAAACATTTCTTATTATTATCAACATTGAAAACAGTTGTGCTGTTTAATATTTTTGTAGAAACATGCATTTTTTCTGGATTCTTTGACGAATAGAAAGTGAAATAGACATTTTGTGTATTTGAAATAGGAATCTTGTGTAATATTATACATCTTTACTTTCACTTTTGATCAATTTAATATATCCTTAAAAATAAAAATTATTTATTAAAAAACAAGAGAAAAAAAAATTGTAAAACTGCTCTTCTGTGATGCTATTTGGAACATTTTATTGGAGATCAAAGCAGCATATGATGCTTGGGCTAAAAGTGCCTTTAGATTATGAAAGAGAATCTGTTCTTTATTACCACACAACATGCAAAAGACATATTTTGCATTTCTTGTGAACAGCACAGATAAATACCATGTGCAGAGGGATTCTCCCACATAAAGCATAGCTAATCGCCGTCTGTGTAACACTCACTGGGCAGATATTTAAAGCAGTGAGTGCTGCTCCTCTTCCTCTTCCCATTGGACACATACAGGCAGACAGATACTGGGTGGTTCAGTGAAAGATCGTTATAGGCTGGCACTCGTACACACACCAAATTCTGCACCATAAGAAAATACAGACATATTTAGTTCATTTATTTTCAAGTTACACACACTGTAAATGAAACCAGTGAATGTTTTCATAGATAAGGTTTATGGTTAATTTACCTCATTGCTTTTGTCCCTGTCCACATGTGCCTCCTCCTCCCACTGGACTTTGCCATCTAGAAAAAATAAGTAATAAATACAACATACAACACTAATTCTATGATATAATGTCATTTCCCTCCTTTGCACTAAATTTTTTCTAAAATTGTTTAAAGTTTTTGAAAGAAGTCTCTTATGCTCACCAAGGCTGCATTTATTTGATTAAAAATACAGTAAATACACACAAAAAAAACTTACTTTAATATCGTGAAATATTATTACATTTCTTGAAATAACTCTTTTCCATTTCAATATATTTTAAAATGTACAGTAATTTATTCCTGTGATGGTAAAGGTGAATTTACTCCAGTCTTCAGTGTCACATGATCCTTCAGAAATTATTCTAATATGATGATTTTGTACTCAAGAAACATTTCATAACATAATAATAATTTGTGAAAATCGTAATTTCATTTTTTACAGACTCTTTGAAGAATAGAAAGTTCAAAAGAACAACTTTTCTGGTATTAATGTAGGCCTACTACAATACCTGATCCTCTCTCCATAAAGAAAACTCTGGAGGTGGGTAGAAAGTTGGTCCCACCTAGAAGTAGTTCCTCGCCTCCCTCTGTTGAACAGGAAGTAAGACTGATAGACTCCACTACAGGAAGCTCCTGTGCAGAGCGCTGTGCTGCAGGCAGAAATTTAAGCTTAAATTTACGTGAAGATCACAAGTGTTTAGGATGAAAGTAAAACGCGAAAAAAGAGACAAATTACACATGGGAGCTGCAGCTAAACAATTGTGATTTGCCAACACTCACAGCATTCAATGGGTAAAGAGGCCACCTGCAGGGCTAAGACTCGTCCTGGAGGGACGATGGGTGGAGACAGAGGAAGGTGTGTGCGGAACACCAAACGCACTCGAGTGTTCTTTCTCCCTACATCTGTCTCTCCTTTCCGGAGCTCAATGTCAGAGTTCCTCAGCTTTAGAATACCTGCACAGTCAATGCTGAGAGGGAGACACAGGAATTCATGTATGATCACTCACTGAGGTGTATACGACATACAGTCAGGGCTCAGGAATCTTACAGGGCAGTCATGTTGTTCTCTGGGTTGAGTGGGATGTCCAGGAGTTTAGTGCCAGCCTGGATGCTCTCCTGACTAGCTGTGCCTACCATCTTCCCTGTTACTCTGTGTGGAGAGAAGTGTTTCTCGTGTGAAGCCACGGATGTGCCAAAAACACTTTTGTTTAATACCCTGAAATGTCATGCGAGAGTTTTACCTGTGTATTTGATAAAAAGGATGAGGACGTATTGATCTGTCATCGGCAGTTCCTACAAACACCTGTAAGGAGAGCGGCTGCCTTTCAGTGTAACCCACCAGCTGGACAACAGAGAGAAAAGAAGAAAAAATGAACATCAATTCAATTAGTTAAAGAAATGATTTTACTTTAAGTAATTTCAGTGTTTTCTCATTTCTCTTTTTAAACAGTGGCTGTTTCCAAATACGTGAAAGTCCACAGAGATCATGCCTTTTCTACTGATTTATTTATCTGACATATTTTTTCATTTATTGTTTATTTTACTACAGAACAACAAACAATCTAAAATTCAAATTCAGTAATATAAGTAATACAGCAAGTCACACAATTGACCCTTCGCAGGGACTTTGACTGACTATCTGACATTCTGTCCGAAAAACAAACCAGACAGGAGAGTAGATTAACATTGGTGGACTT